>CAMZMU010000065.1:44717289-44969162 GCA_947311845.1 Poa pratensis
ATTTAAGATCTTGCATGCTTTCCGTTACTCGTAGATGCTTTGGCCAAGTAGATGCTTGTAACTCCAAGAGAGAGTATTTATGCTAGATAGTGGGTTCATGTCTCCGTTTAACCTGGGACAGTGACAGAAAGTTCTAAGGTTGTGGATGTGCTGTTGCCACTAGGGATAACCTAACGATGCTATGTCCACGGGCATATGTGTTTGTTTACATTACGCACTTTACTTAATGCAATTATCCGTTGTTTGCAACTTAATACCAACGGGGGACTCGGATGACAACCCGGCGGTGGATTAAGTCATAGATGTTGTTGGATAACGATCTATGTATTATGTCGTAATGCCCAATTAAATATCATAGTACTCAACATGTCATGTATATGCATTGTCATGCGCTCACTATTCGTCAATTGCCCAGCTATAATTTGTTCAACCAACATGTTAGTTATCTTTTATGGAGAGACACCACTAGTGAACTGTGGACCCCGGTCCATTCTTTTACATTGATTAAACAAGCACAAACTGCAAACTGTTCCTTTTTCATTCTCTGCAATTTAATACTCATTTTCCACACCATACGTTTAATCCTTTGTTTTCAGCAAGCCAGTGAGATTGACAACCTCACTGTTTCGTTGTGGCAAAGTAGTTTGATTGTGTTGTGTGCAGATTCCACGTCAACAGTCCAGACTCCCTGCGACAGCTATTTTTCTGGCGCCGTTGACAACCTTCTGAAGAGTTGCCGCTCCTACTGGTTCGATAACCTTGGTTTCTTTCTGAGGGAAAACTTGCTGCTGTCTACATCATACCTTCCTCTTGGGGTCTCCCAACGAACGTGTGTTTCACATCATCAGGCCGTCCTCCTCGTACTTGGCGAGCGCCCTCTCACGCCGATTGAGTCCTCCTCGTACTTGGCGAGCGCCCTCTCACGCCGATTGATGAAGAAGGCGTCCCAAGTCGGGCGGTAGTCAGGATCCCAGTGGGATCCATCCGCTGCTCCGGAGTGAGCTCGAGGTAGTAGTGGTTCGTGATGGCCGCCCGGCGCGCCAAACCTTGAGGGACAGGAGGGACCGGCACGCCTCCGGTGCTCAGCCTCCAGCCGGCGGGGACGTCGCAACCGGGCGGGCAGGGGTAGTTCGAGGCGCAAAGCGCCTCCGCCTCCGAGTAGGTTAGAGTGGGTACGGTGGAAGCCATGGGAGAGTGATGAGGTTACAGATATGAGTTTAGATGTGCTATGCCAATGGAGGCCATGACTACATATATATAGTGAGAAATGGCGGGAAGACAGAGGCGGGAAGCGGTGGAAAGCGCGGGAAGAAACAGACCTTTAGTCCCTGTTCGAGCCACCAACCGGGACTAAAGGGGCTTATTTCTTCCCGCACAATTTTACCAACCGGGACTAAAGGAATCCCACCAATAAGGAAGAAGCACATGGATCGTGTGTTTCTTTCGAGCGCTTGTGAGCCGTTGGATCAGGGGTGTGTTTCTTTTGAGGGCCTGTGAGCTGTTGGATCAGCACTAGCACAACCACTTTGTGAGCCACCAACCGGGACTAAAGGGGCTTATTTCTTCCCGCGCAATTTTACCAACCAGGACTAAAGGGAATCCCACCAATAAGGAAGAAGCACACGGATCGTTTGTTTCTTTTGAGCGCTTGTGAGCCGTTGGATCAGGGGTGTGTTCTTTTGAGGGCTTGTGAGCTGTTGGATCAGCACTAGCAGAACCACTTGTGAGCCACACGACCCTATATATAGCCCACCTCTCGACATGTTCAGCACTCAGTGTCTACTCCTTGTATTTCATTTTGGTATACAAAGCATTCGGATTCCCTGCATACGTCCAACGGTGCATTTGATATGCGGGCACTCACGAGCCACCGTTGGGCTGTATGCAGGGGAAACCGGGTGTTTTGTTCTATCTACAAAATATTTCAGTTCATCGACCGGATACAAATCATTCGGATTCCCTGCATATGTCCGACGGTGCATTTGATATGCGGGCACGCACGAGCCACCGTCGGGCTGTATGCAGGGAAAACCGTTGTTTTGTTCTAACTTTATCGAGCGCTTGTAAACCGTTAGAGTTTTTAGAACCAAAAATCAGTGTTTAGAGTTTTCTTCTGAGTTTTTAGAACACAGATACATGAAAGGTTTAATACATTATTGCACATCACCAACAACATCCCTATCTAGTGTGTCACTTGTTCTTCTGATTGCGCCGTAACCATGGACAATCTTCTTCATCGACCGAATACAAATCATTCGCATATAGTCAAAATATACGGTTTGTATTCGCATATAGCCATTATTACACATCACCAACATCCCTATCTAGTGTTGTGGTTTTCTTCTGCGCCGTAGCCATGGAGAATTTTCATCATTTAACAGGATGCATGGGTCAGTTTTCACTGTGAAGGGCGGAATTTCATGAAACTTATTATAATCTTCTGACATGTCTGTCTTGTCATCCACTCCCACGATGTTTCTTTTCCCTGAAAGAACTATGTGGCGCTTTGGCTCATCGGACGATGTATTTTTTTGCTGATTTCTTTTTCTCGGTTTGGTAGACATGTCCTTCACATAGAAAACCTGAGCCACTCGTTGGCTAGGATGAATGGTTCGTCCATGTACGCAAGATTTTTGAGATCCACTGTTGTCATTCCGTACCGCGGGTCTACCTTTAACCCCGTCTTTCAGCTGGACCCATTTGCACCGAAACAAAGGGACCTTAAAAGTAGGTCCATAGTCAAGTTCCCATATCTCCTCTATGTACCCATAATATGTGTCCTTCTGCCCATTATCGTCTGTTGCATCAAAGCGGATACCACTGTTTTGGTTGGTGCTCTTTTTATCTTGGGCGATCGTGTAAAATGTATTCCCATTTATCTCGTACCCTTGGAAAGTACATATAGTCGAAGATGGTGACGTGGCCAACAAGTATAGCTGATCTCCAACAATGGTGTTATTCATGAGATGTGTCTGCAACCAACTGCCGAAAGCTTCTCGTGTTCCCCTTTAATCTGGGAGTCAGCCTTCCCCGGGTTTACGGAGCGTAGAATATTCTTGTGTCTCTCGATATACGGAGCCACCACGGTGGAATTGTGTAGAACTGTGTAGTGTGCTTGAGTGAAAGAATCCCTGTCCCTACATACCGTTGCTTTCCTTCCAAGTGTGCCTTTTCCAGTCAGCCTCCCCTCATACCGAGATTCAGGAACACCAATCGGCTTAAGGTCAGGAAGAAAGTCAACACAAAACTCAATGACCTCCTCTGTTCCATAGCCCTTGGAGATGCTTCCTTCTGGCCTAGCACGGTTACGAACATATTTCTTTAAGACTCCCATGAACCTCTCGAAGGGAACATATTGTGTAGAAACACAGGACCGGAGAATTCTAATCTCTTTGACTAGGTGAACTAGGAGGTGCGTCATAATATTGAAGAAGGATGGCGGGAACAACAACTCGAAGCTGACCAGACATTGGACCACATCAATCTGTAACCCTGATAGACTTTCTGGATCGATTACCTTCTGAGAAATTGCATTGAGGAATGTACATACCTTCACAATGGCTAGTCGAACATTTTCCGGTAGAATTCCCCTCAATGCAACCGGAAGCAATTGCGTCATAAGCATGTGGCAGTCATGAGACTTTCGGTTTTGGAATTTTTTCTCTTTCATATTTACTATTCCCTTTATATTCGACGAGAAGCCAGACGGGACCTTGATACTGAAAAGGACTTCAAAAAAGATTTCCTTCTCTTCTTTTGTAAGAGCGTAGCTGGCAGGCCCTTGAAACTGCCCTGGATGCATGCCGTCTCGTCCTTTATGACGTTGCTGGTCCTCCCATGCTTCCGGTGTATCTTTTGACTTCCTATACAAGCCCAGGAAGCCTAGAATATTCACGCAAAGATTTTTCGTCAGGTGCATCACGTCGATTGCAGAGCGGACCTCATGGACTTCCCAATAGGGTAGCTCCCAAAATATAGATTTCTTCTTCCACATGGATGCGTGTCCGTCAGCGTCATTCGGAACAGCTTGTCCGCCAGGACCCTTTCCAAAGATTACATTTAAATCCTTGACCATACCAAATACATCAGCACCAGTACGGGGGACAGGTTTCGTCCGGGTTTCTGCCTTGCCATTGAAATGCTTGCCTTTTTTTCCTTAAGTGATGCCTGGGCGGAAGAAAACGACGATTGTACGGGTACACATTCTTCCTACATTTATCCAGATATATACTTTCAGTCTCATCTAAACAGTGCGTGCATGCATTGTATCCTTTGTTCGTCTGTCCTAAAATGTTACTAAGAGCAGGCCAATCATTGATGGTTACGAACAGCAATGCTTGTAGGTCAAATTCCTCCTGTTTGTGCTCATCCCAAACACGTACACCTGGTTCGGCCCACAACTGCAAAAGTTCATCAACTAATGGCCTTAGGTACACATAAATGTCGTTGCCGGGTTGATTCGGGCCTTGGATGAGCACTGGCATCATAATGAACTTCCGCTTCATGCATAACCAAGGAGGAAGGTTGTAGATACATAGAGTCACGGGCCAGGTGCTGTGACTGCAGCTCTGCTCCCCAAAAGGATTCAGGCCATCTGTACTTAGACCAAACCATAAGTTCCTTGCGTCACCTGCAAAGTCCGGGAAGTCTCTCTTGATTTTTCTCCACTGCCGACCATCAGCGGGGTGCCTCAACATCCCGTCTTTCTTACGGTCTTCCATGTGCCATCGCAACAACTTGGCATGCTCTTTGTTTCTGAACAAACGTTTCAAACCGTGGTATTATAGGAGCAAACCACATCACCTTGGCAGGAACCCTCTTCCTATGTGGCTCGCCCTCAATATCACCAGGGTCATCTTTTCTGATCTTATACCGCGATGCAGTGCATACCGAGCATTTATCCATATTCTCGTACTTCTCACCGCGGTAGAGGATGCAGTCATTAGGGCATGCATGTATCTTCTGCACGTCTAATCCTAGAGGGCAGACAAGCTTCTTTGCTTCGTACGTGCTGGCGGGCAATTCGTTCTTTCTTGGAAGTATCTTCTTCATTACTACCAGCAACTTTTCAAATGCCGAGTCAGTCACACCGGTCTCTCCCTTCCACTTCAGCAATTCCAGTGTGCTACCCAGCTTCTTCTGGCCATCTTCACAAGTTGGGTATAACAATTTGTTGTGGTCCTGTAACATCTGCTTGAACTGCAACCTCTCCTTTTCTGTGTCGCAGCCTCGCCTTGCATCAGAAATGACCCGACCAAAATCATCAGCGGGCTCATCTGGTGCCCGTTCTTCACTCTCTTCTTCTTCATTGTCTTCCATTTCAGTATCAGCGTATTCAGGGAACATAGATCGGTAGTTGTCATCATCGTTCTCTTCTTCATCGCCGTCTTCCATCATAACCCCTCTTTCTCCGTGCTTGGTCCAAACATTATAGCCGGACATGAAACCGGACCGAAGCAGGTGGCTCTGAATGACTCTTGAGGAAGTGTGATCCTTCTCATTCCGACATTCAACACATGGACAAAACATAAAGCCACCCCCATGCTTGTTCGCCTCGGCCGCAAGGCGCAAAGAACGGACGCCTTCTCTGTAAGCGGAGAGCGTCGGTCACCGTACATCCATGGATGGCTCATCTGCATCATAGAACTATATATCAAACGCAATCACGATGCTAAAATTAGTACCGCGCGGTCTAAACGAGAAAATAGTTGCTAACCTTTTAGGACACTTGGAAACAAAGAGGAGGAAGCTTAAGTGTGGCTCGGGCACCTCATATCATGTTTGTCTTGTGTGAACTCAAGTGGCATCGCTCTAACAGGTATTTCACGAACACCTCTTGTGCATATGAAGAAAAAAAAAACTAGCACAAACCTACACCACCTCTGACATGGGTATGCCTATTGGGTACCCTACGTGAGGGTACCTGGTGCACGTATCGAATAGGCCCAACTATCAGAGCCTACATGAAGCCCATGAGGGGAGGCCCAACAAGATGGAGTATCTTCCAAGCTGGCGAAGCCATAGTCGGTTTAGAGTTTCTTTACTTGTAAATCGAGTCGGTTACGGACACCCATGACCCAGCCTACTATTTAAGGACTGGAGGGCCATCGAACCAGGATACGTACTTTCAGAGCCACCAAAACCCTAGCGAGATCGACATCTCGCCGGGACCCTTGTAACCATCATATTCACAAAGCAATAACAACATGCAGGACGTAGGGGTGTTACCTCCACACGAGGGCCCTGAACCTGGGTAAAATCTTTGTCCTGCTTGTCAGCCGACGATACTTCCAGCTCTACCACGTTCTCTCCCCCATATTCATAACCTAGGGACCTTAACCATGGGTCTTGATGAGTCTACCCCTCGTCAAGTGGCGCCGTCTGTGGGAACGAATAGCGCTGGACTCGAAGTTTCGCCGGTCCCAACAGCAAACGGCAAATCGCCGATCACACCAGCAAACGGCAACTCGCCGATCTCATCTGCAAACGGCAACTCGCCGGCCATGTCAGCAAACAGCAACTCGCCGATCCAGGCGACACACGGCGACTCGCCGATCCACTCGAAAAGCGGCAGCCTGCCCGCTTCACCTGCAAAAAGCGCATCTGCTCTTCCAATGAATTTCAATCCGCACTCGCCGGAGCTTCAGGAGGCGTTTTCCGGCCTTGAATCAGGTTTGAGTTTGACTGTTGGAGCATTCAATTTTTCGTAAACAATCTTGGCACGCAGGACTCGATAGATCCGCAACAACTGTCGCTTGTCGCTGCGCACTCGAGGCTCCGTCGACTGCGCTCGCCCCGTCGTCGATTCCTGAAGCCTGCTCGCCCCAACAACCATGTCGACCGGCGAGATCGACAGGTTCATGATAGCCCGGCGATTCATACGACAGCAACGTCGACTCGGAGATCTTCACCAACACCAACCTCGACTCAGAAATCCATAATGGTTTCGCCAACACCGAGATGAGCATAGGCGATGAGCACATCGACAACGAGATTCGCCTCGAAGATCTACTCGATGAACATACTGGCTCTGACATGAGCCTCGACGGCGACGTCGAGTCCATGACTGGAATCGACAGCACATACACCTGTCCACGGGTCACGCCCCATCAGGTCTACGTGGCCTTCTCCGCAGAATCATCATCCGCAGACGCAGCCGCTCGCAGGCCTGCACAATTCCCATGCACGGTAACCATGCCGGATGGGGTCACAACCTTGACAATCACGGAGGAGATGGCAAAAGCAAAAAGTCATAAAGGAGTGCACAATGATGCCACCAAATTCCACCCCAGAGGAGATGTTGACCTTCCAGTACTTCAACTGGCAGGAGTCAATTCGACTGCAAAACTACCGAGCGACGCTCGAAGAGCGCAAAAGGCAAGCCAGCCTCTCGAGTGCCCGAAGAAGGGAGCAATCCCTCGGGTCCACAATGCAACCAACCCCACGACCTAGGTCGCGGTTGGCAAGCCTTCCAGAACATGAAAGGGTAGCAATCACCCGTAACCTGTCGTTCATGACAGAGGACGCTAACGGAATCCCAGTGCCCAAAACTGCTGCGGGTGCATTATTCTCCGTAGGTGCTTACCTCAAGGCAATGCAACCTCCGGCGAATGACCCTAACGCAGCCCTGCATCGCCAACAACTCAAATCGCTAGCTCTAGCGGCACAGGCTATACAGCCAGAAGACAAAACTCCAGCAAGGAATCGCGATCGCGACATAGTCGACTCACGACACGCAGCACATCATCGCAGTGGTCGCAGCCACCACTCGGATGAAGGAAGGAGAAGCACGCGCCGGCACAGGTCCAGCAGAAGCAGATCTCGAAGATCCTATAGCAGCGATTCATACTCTGATCGTGAACCAGAGCCATGCGGAGCATTGTGCTTCACTCGACGCATCCGTGGACGCGGATGCCCAAAGGTTCAAGTTGACAGGCGAACAACCCAAGTACAACGGTCGCCAAGAACCTTCCGGGTGGCTAGAAGATTACAGACTCGCCGTGGCATGCCAGCGTGGCACGAACACCACGGCGATGCAGTACATACGACTCATGCTCGAAGGAACTGCCCGCGACTGGCTCAAGGCGCTCCCTCCATCATCATACGACTCGTGGGACGATTTCCGCAGAGACTTCATCAAAAACTTCGAGCCTCTATGTGAGCGCCCGAAGACATTCGAAGAATTAAGGGCATGCACTCAACGATCAGACGAGTCGTTGAGATCATACATACGGCGGTGGACCGAAATACGCAATTCGGTTGGCAAAGTGTCAGAAGACAGGGCCATGGATGCCTTCATACAAGGTCTCGCCAGGAAGGACTTCAAAGAGGCACTGGGTCGTGAAAAGCCAACCTCCCTGGCTGACCTCATCAAAGTTGCGACTGAGTGGGCAGATGGAGAGGATTCTGTACGCAGATCCCGTGCTTCCCCACCACGCGACAACTACGAAAGCGGCAGTCGAGGCCGCAGAGATTCATACAGAGAAGATCGCAGGCGCAAACGTTCCAAACGTCCTTACGACGATAACAGACCCGAGTTCATGGCGGCTGGATACACACAACCCCGGGAGGACCAAGATAGAAGCAATCGACGCTCGGATGATCGACGGGACAGTCGAGATCGCGAGCAGCGGAGCGACAGCTACAAAAGGCAAGAATGGCGCAAACGCAGCGACGCAAAACCCGAGCGGTCATTCGAGGAAAAGATGGACGACTGGTGCAGATTCCACCTCTTCAAGGGGGACGACGGAAAACTACGCTCCAATCACACCCTAAGGAACTGCAGGGAATTCGACCAAATGGCGACTGACTACATGATACGACTCAAAGGTACGGCCCAGCACCTGCTCAGCCCACGCCTGCACCCGTACCACAGCCGAACGCTGTGCCCGCTCTCATGGCGCCACAGCCGCCACCGCAACCACCACCACAGCCTGCTCCAGGCGCAAACCTCGCAGGTGCCATACAACGGGCGGAAGATGATCAATATCCACAGCCCCACGGGCAGATGTACATGATACAAAAGGGTCGCCCCTCCAACAGGCAGCAAAAGCTAATCACTCGACAGGTGAACATGGCTGTCATGGCACCTCCTGCCATGCCCGAATTTCTGAAGGGATCGGAAACCATCATAAGCTTCAGTCGAGAGGATCATCCCCCAGCTGTAGTTCGACCAGGGCACGCGGCTGGTACTCGACGCGCAAATAGGAGGCTACGCCATGACCAAGGTCTTCATGGATGGAGGCAGCGGCATAAACATCATCTTCGCGGACACGCTCCGCAAAATGAACAGGTCAGTCGAAAACCTCCCAAAATCTTCAAATACCTTCCACGGTATCGTTCCTGGCAAAGCAATTAGCCCAGAAGGCACCATACAACTCGACGTTACGTTCGGGGACAAAAGCCACTTCAGGACAGAGTCGATTGAGTTCGAGGTCGTCGACTGGAAATCACAATACCATGCTATTCTTGGTCGCCCGACGTTTGCTCGATTCATGGCGGTGCCACACTACGCGTACCTCACGCTGAAGATGCCAGGACCAAAGGGAGTCATCACTGTCCGTGGAAACTTTCAAAGGTCCGATGCTTGCGACCGCGAGTTCAGCAAAATCTCCGAGATGTTCGGGGTGGAAGAATCACTCGCCGACCTGGCGATTTCCAACGACCGCACACTCCTTCCGGAGCATAAGAAGTTGGCAGTCGACAGATCCTTCAATGCTACAAATGACACAAGGTCGCATCAGGTGCACCCGACCGATCCGTCCAAGACAGTCAACGTATCTTCGAGCCTGCCTATCGCATAGGAAGGCGCGCTCGTCGAATTCCTCCGTGAGAACTGGGAAATATTTGCGTGGTGTCCAGCCGACATGCCAGGTATTCCCAGGGAATTCGCCGAGCACTCTCTCCAATTGTTTCCAGATGCAAAGCCAGTCAAGCAAACGATGCGTCGAATCTCCGGCCCAAAGCGAACCGCAGTCGAATCTGAAGTCGACCGGTTACTCGCAGCAGGATTCATTAGGGAAATCAAGAAATCACAATGGGTGGCCAACCCCGTACTCGTAGAGAAGAAGCATACAGACATCCTTCGGATGTGCGTGGACTTCACAGCGCTGAACAAGTGCTGTCCAAAGGATCACTTCCCGCTACCCCGAATCGACCAGATCGTCGACTCCACCCGGATGCGCACGACTCTCCTTTCTGGATGCTTACTCAGGTTATCACCAGATAAGGATGAAGCAAGAAGACGAAGAAAAAACGGCGTTCATAACCCCACTCGGGGTCTACTGCTACACAACTATGCCCTTTGGGCTCAAAAACGCGGGTGCAACATACCAGCGCATGATGCAGGACTGCCTCAAAAAGCAAATCGGACGCAACGTCCAGGTCTACGTGGATGACATTGTCATTACCACAAGGGAAGAACACACACTACTCGACGATTTGAGGGAGACGTTCGCAAACCTCAAACGCTTCCATATCAAGCTCAATCCTAAGAAGTGCACGTTCGGCGTTCCAGCCGGGCAGCTCCTAGGGTACCTAGTCTCTGCCCGTGGAATCGAAGCAGACCCGGAGAAAATACAGGCCATCCTCACAATGCAAAGGCCTTCAAAGCTTCACGATGTGCAGAAACTAGCAGGACGAGTAGCAGCGCTCAGTCGATTCATCAGCAAACTGGGTGAAAAGGCTCTACCATTCTATCGACTGATGAAGAAGGCGGACAAGTTCGAGTGGACGCCAGAAGCTGAAGCAGCCTTCACAGATCTCAAGCGGATCCTCACAAGCCCTCCGATCCTCGTCGCACCTAAGGAACGGGAACCACTCTACCTGTATGTCTCGGCTACAAACAGGGTGGTGAGCACCGTACTGGTAGTCGAACGCATGGAGGAGGGGCACATCCAAAGCATACAACGTCCAGTCTACTACCTGAGCGAGGTTCTCTCCATATCAAAACAGCGGTACCCGCACTATCAAAAGCTGGCATACGCTGTATTCATGTCCTCAAGGAAGTTGACACACTACTTCACCGAGCACCCGATCACCGTGGTAAGTAACTCAGCAATCGGTGATATCCTCACAAACCCCAATGCAACGGGTCGAGTCGCAAAATGGCTCATCGAGCTGGCTCCAAGAGACATCAAGTACGAGCACCCGAAGGCTATCAAAGCACAAGTCCTACCCGACTTCACAACCGAGTGGATAGAGGCCCAATTACCTGGAGCACCAGACGTGTCCAATTCCTGGACCATGTACTTCGATGGGTCCAAGAAACACGAAGGCGCAGGCGCAGGCGTCATCCTCATATCACCAAAAGGGGACAAGCTACGTTATGTTTTGCAGATGGGATTCAAACTACCCTCCAATAACGAGGCTGAATACGAGGCTCTGATCCATGGCATGCGGATGGCAAAAGCACTTGGGTGCACTCGATTGATGATCTACGGCGACTCCAATCTCGTGGTGCAGCAAACAATGAAGGCCTGCGACGCAATCGCGGACAACATGATCGCTTATCGCGACCTGTACAACACACTGGAGGGCAGCTTCGATGGCTGTGAGTTGAGGCACATAGGAAGGGAAAGTAACGAAGAAGCAGACATGCTAGCCAATCTTGGCTCAACTGGCGCACAAATTCCACCTGGTGTCTTCCTCGAGCGCATCGAACACAGATCTATCAAGGAGAAACGAGAGCCTCCTCCGTCGACTACGCCAGCCAAAAGCAAAGCGCCCAGCACAGAGGACCCCCCAGTCGAGGTACTCCTCATTGAGCCAACTTGGACTCAACCTTTTCTGGCTTACATACTCCGCGGCGAGCTACCAGATGACATAACCGAGTCCCGACGCGTGACTCGAAGATCAAAAGCATACACCGTCATTAACGGCGAGCTATACAAGCGCAGCATATCAGGTATGTTCCAAAGATGCATCGCATTCGAAGATGGTCAAGCCATACTTCGAGACATTCATGCAGGCACCTGTGGGCACCACGCCAGCAGTCGATCACTCGTAGCCAAAGCCTTTCGAGCAGGGTTTTACTGGCCTACAGCACTCAAGGACGCGGAGGACATAGTCAAAAGGTGCGTCGGCTGCCAGAAATTCGCAACAAAGCCGCACGCACCCGCATCGGCGTTGAAGACCATACCGTTGGCCTGGCCTTTCGCCCAATGGGGGCTCGATATGGTTGGGCCACTCAAAAAGTCATCGCATGGCGGGCATACTCACCTACTGGTGGCAGTCGACAAGTTCACAAAGTGGATCGAGGCGGTCCCCATCACAAACTCGACTGCTACTACGGCGGTCAACTTCATAAAGAGCATCATATACCGATTCGGTGTCCCAAGCAGTATCATCACTGATAATGGCACAAACTTCACGGCTGAGGAATTCAAAACTTTTTGCAAAGAGCAAGACATTACGCTCAACTACGCATCCGTGGCACATCCACAATCCAATGGCCAAGTCGAAAAGGCCAACGGACTTGTGACGAGTGGGATCAAGAAGCGCCTCCTGGTGCCACTCAAAAGAGCTGCGGGTGCTTGGGTCGAAGAACTACCATCTGTGCTATGGAGCCTACGCACAACTCCCAACACTTCTACGCAGTTCACCCCATTCTTCATGGTCTACGGTGCAGAGGCAATTCTGCCATCAGATGTAAGGTTCAATGCGCCACGAGTTGAAGCATACAATGAAGAAGACGCGGAAGAAGCACTCGAAGACGCAGTCGACTTGCTCGATGAGGCGCGCGACACGGCCTTGGCCCGCACAGCTGTTTACCAGCAGGACCTTCGCAACTACCACAGCCGTCGACTGCGCACCAGGTCCTTCGTCGTTGGCGACCTGGTTCTTCGACTGAAGCAAAAGAAGGTGCACAAGCTCGCTTCCCCATGGGAGGGTCCCTTCATCATCACGGAGGTCCTTGGTGGAGGCGCATATCGACTGAAGCACGCGAAGACAGGCGAACTTTCTCATAATCCTGGAACGTTGCGCACCTGCGCCGTTTCTACGCATAAAGTGCTCACAGTCATACAATGTAATAGGCTATATGTCGGATGGCTGCAGGTTTCAGACGCGCTCTTTTCCTTACCAGGGTACCTAAGGGGACTGGAAGGTTTTTAATGAGGCGGCCTGCAGCCTAACATTCAAAAGAGGAATAAAATCAATGTTCCTTCGACTTCTTTGTGGTTACTACCCGCATAATTCATACCTTAACCGCACCCGAAACCCTCGGGGGCTGCGTTATCGATCAAATGAGCTCTCGCTCTTGCAGAAACACAATGCCTTAGCCGCACCCGAATGCTCGGGGGCTGCGTAACAAGGATCCAACGAAGACAACAAAAACTATGCAGTCGCACTCGAATACTCGGGGGCTGCACAGTTGTTGCTTCACAATCAACACATACCTCATAAACCCCACTCAAATGGCTCGGGGGCTGGGCAAAAAATCAAGATATACAATCAAATATTCATATACAAAGAGTCGACATTGCACTCGCAATCTACTCTACTCCTCGGGCTCGTCCTTTATGGGCAGCTCCGGGCCACAAAGCTGGGCGTGAGTGCGCTCAATCAGCGTCTCCGCAGCACTAATGGTGTCGTCCAGATCTCCCTGGTCCAGGGTCACTCCGGTTGCGGGTGGCCGCAACACCAAAGTTGGTCTTCGACTACGCATATACGCCATTGCAGCGTTGGCTCCAATCACAAGTCTCTGAGACAGCAACTCTCGAATGGGATTTGTTTGACGGAAGATGTTCAACAAAGCACGGATCCCTTGTGGTTGTGGCCCCGCAGGAAAAAGAGTCTCGTTCAGGCGAATAAACGCCGCCCGGCATAACTCCAGCAGTTCTGCACTTCGCCAGGCGCGATCCTTCAAGGTGGCGAGTATGCGGGCATGGTACCTATGAAGCCAAAAGTGTTGACGCCCAGTCGTGGGGTGGTCAACTGCACTCTCCAAACGCTCTTCAACGCGAGCCTTTCCGCTTGGAAATTGTCAACAAAGCCTGCAAAATATACAAGTTAGAATAGCCACACGAATGTAAACAAGGCAAAGATCATACTCACATTCGAGTTGCCTGTTCACAAGCTCCATTTCGCCAAGCACATAATCCTCGCGTTGGGTGGACAGCGCGGGTCTCGCCCTCAATCGATTCAGCTCAGCCTGGGCGTCCTTCAGATCTTGCTCCATTCTCACAAATTTGGCCTTCATAAACTCCATCACCTTGGCATCATTTACCACCTGACCCTGGGATCGGGTGGTGATTGGAGCCTGCGAGGAACTAGTCGCAGTAGCAGGTTCTCGTGACTGTTCAAAGAGCATAATCACAAACACAAAGTTTGTGTCAGAAGCAAAAACTCAGGTCATAAGCATACAACTCCTCGAGTGAAAGACATTAGCAAAAGACTATTTGCATAAACAAGGTAGCACAAACAAAGCGCAGACTCGCGCAGTTCAGAAGGTATCATTACAAGGCATAAAAAAAACAAAAGGGTACAGCTACCCTAAACCTAAGAATTCGATTTCCTAAGCAGACGAGTGGCAGTCTCGACTGCCCGGCGCTCCATGGTGGTCATAAAAACCTCGGCCAGTCGCGCGGCGGCTCCGCTCACCCCCTTCAGAGAAATGGGCTTCCCATCTGGCTTCCGAGGGAACGCAGACAGTGCTGCCTCGTAGTCGCAATCTATCCCATGTCCCATAAGAAGCTTGATGGTGGACTCGGATCCGCGTACCGTGTTGGCGCGAGCGAAATCCGCCATGGTGGACGTCCCGGGGCCAAACACGTCGGCGAAGTCGTCCGCCGTCGACGGCACTACGCCAGTCGGGAACACCACCTTGTATACAGCGCCAAGTGTGCTCGTCGATTTGGCGAGTGCATCTTTCGCCTGGTTGCATATGGCGCTTAAGCCGCCCACAGCCTGTTCCAGCGAAAGATCGTCACTCGCCACGTCCGCAGAGGCCGGTGCGCCAACAGCTTCTGCACAATTCAAAAAAGGCAAAAGTCATTTCATGACACTCGACAGTTATATCGTCATATCAAAAGGAGAAAAGATTACTCACCTCCCATGGCCTGCGCGAGTGCCGCGAGCTGGTCAGCATATCTCGCTCGCGTGCAGCGGCTGAGTTGGTGGCGGCAGCCAGCTCTTTCTTCGACTCTTCGCGCTGCGCGGCGAGTGCGTCTTCCAGCTCCTTCTTCTCGCCTGGCCCAGCAAAATCACGTGCATTCAATACTCGACAAAATCAAGCATTGCAAAAAGAAATTCAGCAAAACAAAAGCAAAAGGGAGAACTCACGACTGAGCCGCTCTAGCTCGGCGCGCATGGTATCCCTCTCCTGCTCCACCTGGACATAAGCCTTGGCGAATCTGCCAAGTTATGGTAGAAGGGCTGCAAGCACACGAATTCAGCAAAATTTCTAACTCTCACAGTCCCAAGTTAAACGGGTCAGGCAAAAAGGTACTTACGTGGTTCATCCACGGTTCAGAAGTCGCGACTGATGTCCCGACCTCTGGGGCTGTCACCTTGGCCGTTTCAGTGACAGCATCAGTGGCCATTGGCTGGACAGTCTCGTTTCCAGTCGGTGCAGAATTCGAGTGCTCCAGGGTTGGAACATTCTCGACTGGAGGAGTCCCAGGCTGATTGTTTTCAGCGCTGTGAGCAACACAACAAAGCAAAAAGACGGTCAGCACAAATATGTGACAGCACAAAATTCTCATATCATACTCAAAAAACACATACCTGTGCTCCTCATCTTCCTCATCTTCGGAGTCGCCAAAAATTGGTCCCCCAAAGGCTGGGGTACCACTCGACTGAAGAGGAAGAGTTGAGCTTGTTGAGCACGCACGCAAAGGAGCGGCTTGGAAAACAGGTGGTGAGCCTGATTCCTCGTCATCCTCCAAGCCCTGCCCCTCGCGGGTGAACTCATAGCAGAAGGCGCCTTCTTGGCCAGTCGACGCCGCTTTGGCGGCGCGGTATCGATTTTTTGGTCAGCGGTGGCCTTTTCTTCAGATTGGACCTCTTCTGCGCTTCTTCATCGACCTCCTCCGCATGCGACGTGGTGGCAGAAGGGATGGGCGACTGATCCCTTTTCGGGTCCACCACCTGCACCTGAGTTTCTTCAGTCTCACCATTTTCTGGCAGAGGGGGCAGAGAGGTGGCAGTCGAGTGGTCCTGCATCGCATACATCGCAAATTGCAAAGTCAGAAGCAAAATCGAACAAACACATAGCATATGAGTGGCAAACTCTTAAAATGCAGATATACCTCAGGCAAAGGGTTTTCCGCCCCATACGGCTCAATGGGACAGTCGACATCGCATTTGTCGCCTGTCGTCAAGTTGGTGATGTGCCGCACGTGATTCACAAGCTCGTTCCTTGACAGCTCCTCTGGGCTCATCCGAGTGGAGTCACCCGCGCCCTCATACTCCCACATGGGGTGCGCTCGGGCACGGAGTGGCCACACCCGCCTCTTCACAAAGGTGGCGATCAAATGGATGCCTGTGACCCTGTCCAGCATCTCGTCGATTCGAGTCAGCAAAGGGCTTACTTCCTCCATTTCTTCGACTGAGAGCTGGTGATCCCACGCCTTGGTCCGGGCAAAAGCTGCAGTCGAGTAGGCGGCGACTCCGTCTTGCTCGACACTCGCATAAAACCACCCTTTCCTCCAGCCTTGGGCGGAGTCGACGGTCTTCAGGCGGAAATAGCGCGTGTCGCTGCGCACCTGGATGCCGTAGCCGCCCACGGGGTAGGTGCGACCATCTCCTCTGTTGGGTCGCACCATGAATATTGTCTTCCACAGCGCCCAGCTGGGCGCGACGCCGAGGAAGCACTCGCACAGCGTGATGAAGCACGCAATATGCATAACACCGTTCGGGGTGAGATCATGGATCTGCACCCCGTAGGCAAAAAGAAGACCACGCACAAAGTCGTGGAGGGGAAGCGAGAAGCCCCTGGACACAAACTCCGCAAAGCAAACGCGCTCGTTGGCGCGTGGTTCGGGGCATACCTCCTTGGGCGACGGAGCGCGGACGGCGAGCTGCTCCGCGGGTGGCAGATATCCCTGCTCGCGGAGCTTGAGCAAATGGGCGTCCTTGATGGTGGACCTCGCCCAATCCCCGCTGTTCTTCTTCAGGGCAGCGGTGGACGCAGATGTACCCGCCACGGTTTTTTGCCCTTGGCCGCATCGGTCGCGGCAGCAGCAGCAGCACCACTCTTGGAGCCCCCACCTTTCGCCATTGCAGCAGTGGAGGGTGTGGGAGGCAAAGAGCTTGGGCGCAGAAACAATGGCGGCAAAGTGCGGGGAAGAAGATGAGACTAGGGGCGGCGCAGGGAGCAAATGGCAAGTAAAAAACTCTGCCAGCGCCGTCCCCTCTATTTACCACAGATCGCAAAATGATCGTAACCGTCAAAACAGATGCATACGCTCTGCGCGAAATCTAGCCATACACGTGGTGGCCACGGAGGGCAACCGTCGCCGGCCACTCCGCCCACTACGCACGGGAATCCAGGACCATAATCACGCCCCGTGAAAATCGCGCCAGAACGGTCAAATCAAGTCCACGCGGCGTCATCCCTGGTCAGCTCTGCAGAAACGGGCCCACAAAGCAGGGTCACGTCTTATCAAACACCACCAAGCACGCCACCGCTTGTCAGAGATGGCAGTCACAAAAAAAAATGCGTCATTGCTGACGTTGTTTCATCCTTCAGAACTGGCATAAAAGTCACTCGATGATATCTTCGGACGGTCTCTCGCATAAGTCTCGGTTGGTTTTTTAGCAAAGGTCATAGAGGCCAGTCGAAATTCTTTCGACTGCAGCATCATACTCCCATCGGGAGCATATCAAAAAATTTCTTTGACTAAAATGTGCAGGGTAAAAGATTTTGAGATTATCCTCCATTGCAAGCAATAAAGCACAATCTCGGGGGCTACTCCCATCGGGAGCGCTGTCGCGCACCCGATAAAATAATGGCAAAGTATCAGTCGACAACTTACTCGACTCAGTTCATAAGCAAAATCACACTCGAAATATTCCCGAGTTGATCCAACGATCCTTGGATACTGCATGCATAGTGCAAAGGTAAGACCCACCGATCAGTCGAGTTGGGCTGAGGACCGCTCCGGCAGCGTTATCCTCAAATGTTCCGTGTCAGCAGACATGATGAAAAATCCCCGACGGAAGCGTTGGGTTGATTCAAAATTATACTGCAGTTCGATTCAATAAGACCTCAACGGCCGTTTCGAGTCTGTCCAGTTTGTTCCAGATTCGAGTCCGGGGACTCGAGTTTGATTGAAAGCTAGTATGGTTTTGCCCGAATGGTAGTTAACTGGCCCCGATCCGTCGTGTGTGCTGGGCCTGCTAAGCTAATATCCCTTGACTATCATAAGCAAAAAATCATAGTCGATGAAACACTCGCATAGCCAACATGTGCTATTTCATACAGGAATTCCAAATTATATGATACAAACGAGCATAATGTGTGAGTCCATGCCCGACTCTTCGAATCAGACAAGTACTCGGGGGCTACTGACATGGATATGCCTATTGGGTACCCTACCGTGAGGGTACCTGGTGCACGTATCGACTAGGCCCAACTATCAGAGCCTACATGAAGCCCATGAGGGGAGGCCCAACAAGATGGAGTATCTTCCAAGCTGGCGAAGCCATAGTCGGTTTAGAGTTTCTTTACTTGTAAATCGAGTCGGTTACGGACACCCGAGACCCAGCCTACTATTTAAGGACTGGGAGGGCCATCGAACCAGGACACGTACTTTCAGAGCCACCAAAACCCTAGCGAGATCGACATCTCGCCGGGACCCTTGTAACGATCATATTCACAAAGCAATAACAGACAGGCAGGACGTAGGGGTGTTACCTCCACACGAGGGCCCTGAACCTGGGTAAAATCTTTGTCCTGCTTGTCAGCCGACGATACTTCCAGCTCTACCACGTTCTCTCCCCCATATTCATAACCTAGGGACCTTAACCATGGGTCTTGATGAGTCTACCCCTCGTCAACCTCCCACCAGAAAAAAAACAAGAGAGAGGGGAGAGGGGCTGCCATATATATAGGCCAGCCCATTAGTCCCGGTTTGTATCTCAAACCGGGACTATAGGTGGGGCATCAGGCCGCAGCGGGCCACAAACCCCTTTAGTCCCGGCTCGGGCCACAAACCCCTTTAGTCCCGGTTTCCCTAACGAGCCGGGACTAAAGGGTGCCGTACGCTTCGGCGTTTTCTATGATGTGGACGCGTACATATTATTTTGCGATCGCCCCATTTTATTCATTTATTGAATTCCAATGAAAATAAAATAAGTAATAAAACTATTTTATTCATTTATTGCCATTTATTCATATAATATGGCATAATTAATATCTTTAAATCTGTAAATCGCAATTGGACAAATAATATATCCATTATTATCAGAAAAATGTGAGGAATCTAAATATGAAATAATTTAGTTTTTAAATATTTTATTCATTTTTTGTTATTATTATCATATAATATGGTATATAATATAACTTTAAATCTGTAAATCGAAAATCGACAAATAGTAGGTAATGATACACACTTCCACGAGATGATATGATGCATGATATGTGCGAAAAAGATGCAATATGCATGATACAACAATGATACAACATTAGAAAGTATTGGAATAGGTTTCGGGGACAATTAGAAATGGATTTGGAGGTGAAAAAGAGGGGCGTTTGCTGGCAGTAGTTTTCTTGTTTGATTTACTGGAGAAAATCTAAGCTTCATTCGATAGTGTGGATTGCGTATTTGGAATCCTCGTTTCGAGACGATCGTTTTAGACATATTATTTGTCCAATTTGGAATTATAAAATAAAAGTTATTAATAATTGAATATTAGGCAATTAATAAGGCAGATTTTGTTTTAAATTAAGTGGGAGTTAATATTAGCAAATAATTGAACAAGTTTTATGTTTAAAAGTTTTTAAGATTGACATTTTATTTGCATAAAAGAAATTCATTTGATAATTAGAAGGATTAAAAGAAAAGGCAAAAGGAATTAGCAATTCATTTGTCAAAAAGGTTTAAACATTTTGCAAATAGAACTCATTTGAAGATTCAATATAGCACTGAGAAGATTCACAGTTCATAAAATAGAAGCCTCACACACCACACCACACCATCTACTCATCAACATTAATGTTGAGACGATCAGCATGGCTATTGTAGCCATGTAGCTTCCAGTGCCTCCTAGCGATCTCGAAGTCGAGGAGAGCGTCTAGAGCGGCATACTTCACTTGCTCGTAGCTCAATGGAACGTTGCCCCAACCAAATATTAGGTCATCTTCTTCTTCTTCCTCGTCGTCCTTCTTCTTCCTCTTCTTCTTCTCAAGATTTGTCCCAATAGTAGCATTGGCCAGGTCATAGAGACTCGGAATGGACTTATTGGTGGGGTTCGGGATACCCTGTTGGAGGTCGAACACAGACGGAATGTCAATTCCGTAGTATCCCAGCATGTGCACATCATTGTGGATAGCCGCGCCGCAGAATCTGATGGTGTTGTCCCGCAAGAATTCCTTGAGCAGCTGCGGCACTTTATTAGCCCAACATATTTGGAAGACCAAATTCTCGGACGCCACCGAGAGTTGAAGGACGGCGGCGCGCTGATTTTGTCTACCCTCGCGAGGGTTGGTGAACTCGCAGTCCAGGCCCACACACTTGATCGGTGCGGCGTCCAGGAACTGCTTCTTGACGGTGCGGATCCACCTCTCCACCCTTGATGCACGGAGAGTGACCGTGACCTTGAAACGCATCCCTTCGGCGGTGAGGTGGTACACCCGAGTTCGAGGTACGTGCGCGAGCGGCTCCATTGGAATGAGAGGGAGATAGAGGGTGGGCTTTGGGAGGGATTAGAGGAGAAGCTAGGTGTGCTTATGGATGTGAAGATGTGCATTATATAGTACTAGAGGGAGGTGAACAAGTGCCGGTGGTGATCAATTCCACGAAAGATGAAGCGACGGCGACGAAGCGCCGGTGGTGATCAATTGCCGTGGCGATGCAACTTCCAAAGCGACGAAACCGTGTGGGAACTGAACCGTTTGAATCCCTTAGTCCCGGTTCGTGTAACCAACCGGGACTAAAGGGGGGCACCAGGCCGCAGCGGGCCGCAGACCCCTTTAGTCCCGGTTGGTGACACGAACCGGGACTAATGAGCCCTAACGATCCGGGACTAAAGGGTGCCGTACGCTTCGGCGTTTTCGGGGCGACGTGTCCGGACCATTAGTCTCAGCCCAGGCCACGGCCGGGACTAATGGCCCGGACGAAAGGCCTGTTTTCTACTAGTAATAGACATATTCGGGTTCCAGCTGAGTGTCCTGTATGCCATCTTGGTGCGGAAGACATCAAACACCTGCTATTTAACTGTGTGAGAGCACGACAGGTTTGGACTGAGATGGGTCTGCGGGAGATTACTGATCAAGCACTGAAAACTGATCGATCTGGCTCAGCGGTTTTGGAGTTCATTCTATGTAGCCCGAAACGAAGCTCTCCTTCTCTTAATAATCTGGGTTTACAAGAATGTACTGTTGTTGGATGTTGGTACATTTGGTGGCAAAGGAGGGAGTTGGTGAAAGGGGTGACAGTTGCAAATCCTAACACATCTGCCTTTGCTATCAATGTTCTGGTTGCAAACTTCGGTGCGGGCCAAAGGAAACTCCAGGAAGAAACAAGTCTGTTGGATAAAGCCAGCTCCTGGTGCATATAAACTGAATATAGGTTCATCTTTTCATGGTAATAGATCAGGGGCCGTTGGTGCTGTGTTGAGAAATCACTGAGGAGAGGCAACTGCTGGTTCAGCTAGTCCATTGGTGAATGTAGTGAATGCTACAACAGCTGAGGCACTAGCCTTTTTACGAGGCTTGCAACATAGAATATTCTATTTTTAATATGTTTATTTCAAAATAGAATAAATATAATAAAATAGTTGTAAATAATTAGAACATTCTATTCTTTTGATAATATAAACATTGTATACATATGTAACACTTGAAACTTGTGTTGATAATCATTAAAGTAAACTATTATGTATGTACACACAATATTTTTAAAACAGTTAAGGACCCTCACCATACAGAGCCTTTTTCTGTCACCAATGAGGGGTTTGACCCCTCACCATAGGGTCAGTTTTTACTAGCTACTGCACCCTACACTGGCCATGTCCCCCCCGCAAGGTGCTCCTTTGAAGTCTCCGAAGGTAAATTCTATTTTTCTGTATTGTTATATTTGTGTGTCTGTGTTGATGATATTTTTGAATGCAATTTGGGAAGATACATATGCGTTGACAAGAAATGTTGTTGATTCATCATCATATGAGGAGTGGTATGAAGACACAAGGAGGATGCGGGTTGTTGCTTGAGATGGATGCCAACAAGAAGAGAGATGGCGGCTAATGGTTGGTAGATGATAGTTAACTGGAGAAGATATGAAGTCCACCTCAAGCTCGCGATGTAAAAATTCAATCCTAACATGTTATAACCGCCAAACTATTTCAAGTGCCAATTTAGGATGTCACCTGATTTGGTTAGGCAGATTGCGGCTGCTGTCAAGGCCCATGATCCGTCCTTCAAGCAAAAGAGTAATTCTGATGGAGTTCTTCGCCCAAGTTGTTACCACAGTCTCGTATTGGCTTTGTGAATAATCACATACGAAATTCCTACTTATTTGGTTGGTAGTCACTTAGTGATTGAGAAGAGTCCTATCATCAAGAGAATGCACCTCTTTGTGAAAGCGGTCATTAGTTGTTTTTGGTGAAGAGTACCCGCGAGCTCCAAATGGAGGCAAGAGGATTTGAGCACTCAACAAAGCTAGAGGGTTCCCAGAATCCCAGGGGAGGTTAGATTCATAAACCGTATGTATTGGAGGTGGAAGAAATGTCCGTGATCCTCTATCATGCTTAAAACTGTTGCAGATCCAGAAGTATGGATTTTGCATGCTAAGTTTCGTATGCCCGAGGTTTGCAATGATATAAGTCTGTTGCACCGACAACCACTCATTTCCAGGTTTATCTATGAAAACCTGGTGTGGATTTTGAAGTACCGTTAAACTATGAAAACTGAATTCTCAATGCAATGCATTGCCAAGTAGCCAAACTTAGTTGCAGTCACGAACATGAAAAAACAGAAGAAGAATATTTGCACATGACATGGATGCCTATATTGTCAGCTTAGGCTGCAGTAAACACCAGACAGGCCGAATCGCAAAAGCAAATTTACTCAAAGAACATTAACCGTACGTAAGATATCTCTATATGCAAGTAAATAACATGTACTTCCTCCGTTACACAATATAAGATGATTTAGCCTTTTTCCACATTCACATATACACATATTTATCTAGACACGGTTTAGTATACATGTCAAACTCTTTTTGGTACAAATCTATACAACATGTGTAACAGCTAAAACATTTTATATTGTGAAACAGAGGGAGAACCTTCTTGTCTGCATAGTTCATAACACCATGCACATGGAAAATAAACAGGCTAGGGAGCAAACCAACTAGGCTTGGTTGAAAATTCAAAATTGTCGTCCCGCGGTGACCGGTATACGCGCTCCAGCTTGCGATCACTTACCGAATAGCAGTATGCCGACGTGTTGGGATCCATCGGTTTACGGCCAAAAACATAATAGATCCGTGTTCCGCCTTCGACCGCACTGTGGCTAAGTGTGGCATGGTAGCAATCCATGAACACATCGTAGTTGCCACCGATGGCATCTCCAGTTACCTTACGCCAGGAGGGCATGCCAGGCACTAACTCAAAGAAGGTGAAACCCTGTGGTTCTAGTGATTCGACGCTCGTAATGATCAGAAGTAGCTTGCTTGGCAACGCGACGAAATTGAAGTAGTCGAACACAACAGGTTTAGAGGGGTATAAGACGGAGAGAAGTTTAGACGTCGATTGTGGCGGATCAACTGAGTGGAGAAACTCGAGTGTAGTGGCGTCAAACACCGAAGTCGCACCTGTACATTCCAAGCCATAAATCTTTCCTCGGAAGCAGGCAATGTCGACAAAATCCAAGGCAGAAGACGGGGCACTTGCCAGCTTCGTCCACGCCACATCTCCGGGCCGGCAAAGAACTATAGTCTTCTTCTTTAGACCCAACAAAACTTTGTGGCACATGATGATCATCATGTTGTCTGTGCTTGCGGCCACATTATCGGGCGGGACATCGAGAGCGAAGCGGAACTCATCTGAGAATTGTTGGTAGGTTCGGAAGAATGCTCCAACGGAGGGGGTATCGATCTTTATCTTGCTCTCCCCAATCCAGTTACCTCTCCGCGCTCTTTCGTCGTCGGTATGGTGCACATAGGTTATGTGCCTGATGTCGGACGAGGTCTTGCTGCCACGGACGGCATTGATCTTGGGAAGAGGGGCGGTGGCGCCCGTCATCAGGTGCGAGAGATGGCAGGACGCGTCAAGAGCATTGACGACGATCGACCACCCGCGAGACAAGGGGAACACAAGCGCGTGTTCTGAACCGGCCCGGGGAGTTGATCCGTCCACAGGGACAGGAAGCAGGAGGCGAGGGGCTTGCCCTACTGCAGCGCGCCATGTCCGGCAGACGGAACGGAACGGCGTCACGCCGGTGATGGCGTCGCGGGACCTCTGGGCGATGGGCTCCAGGAGATCGGAGGTGAGCGCCAACCAGTCGGGTTGTTCATGGTCCTCCTTCTTCCTTCTTGTTGTTGTTCTTCTTCTTCGTCTTTTGCCTGTCATTGTGATGCTGCCTAAGAGATCGAAGTGGCACGAGTAGATTGGTTTACGCCACTATATGAACCGGTCGGGCGTCCAGCGGGCAGAAACCGTATCGGAATCCAATAGCTACACGCGAGTACCCGTCATCATCTTTTTTTTTCAATTCCTCTTTGCCATCATAAAAAATCGTGACGTTAACAAGCTTCCATGCTTCCTTCAAAAAAAAAAACGTTCAAATTGGATACTTCCGTTGTGTTTTGGGCCTTTCCATGCAAGCTGGCTCTTCTGATAAGATGAAAGGGCCCAACTTGGTGCCAATTGCTGCTTCTCCTGGAAGAGGAAAATGAACAAGTAATTGACATGCATACTGAACATTAAAATAAATAGATTATGACAGTTTCTGTGTGCATTTATCTGATCCTTGTTGGCAATTTTTTTTACCAACTGCATATCGATAATTCCTCCTGGCATGCTATGACGAGCAGAATGAAGAATACCAAACAATCTGCAATATAGGTATTTCTTAACCCTAAATTGCTTGACCGATGATTGATGAATCAGTTCTTCATAGTCTGTTTGTATAATGTTAGGTACTGGGTTTTTTGAGCAACAACTGGAAGAATGTTCCACGAGCCTCCGAAGTAAAGTAATACAAAACCCGAAGGTGATACATTCCTTCAGCTTTGTTGCATGATTCTATTTTATTAATACCCTGCAGTGTTGTTCTGTTCTATCACTTCCATTTTTCGGGCATACTATAGGTTCGCTGACACAACTGACCCAGATGTGTGGTTTGAGCCATCAGAGCATCTCTGAGCCAGGCCACCACGGACACCGACCGGACAACGCCAAAACTCGTCTCCTACAACCGTAACCGGCAAATAATCCCCCAAAAACCATATTGACATGCAACTTAGATCATACGGATAGATCATAGTTCAAAGATCATACGAATAAACATAGTTCAAACATGCACGGACATAGTTCAACACAGAAATAAATCGGACACAATTCATCGGAGACATCGGAGCGGAGCAGACTGATGCAAATTCGTCGGAGAGACAGGAGCTCTCACAGACCGTCGAGAACCCGGCCGTCCTCCGCTGGCACACGTTCTCTTTGGCGTCGACGACGTGCCCGGCGAACCCCCGCTTGACGTTCCAGGTCCCGTGCGTGAGCGGCGCCCGCTTCATGTTCAGCTTCCACCGCTCTCGCGACTACTTCGCGTTCTCGTTCGCATGCTTGAGCGGCGCCCTCTTCACGTTCCCGTGCTTCGCGTTCCCTTTGCCGAGCACGGCGTGCCTGTCGAGCCTGGCTCTCCGCTTGGCGGACCCTGTCCCTATTCTCTGCATCCGGCGTGTAGTCGATGAACGGGCTATCCTTCAGTATGTCCCAACAATGGGCGAACTTCCACTCCGTCGTCGCCGGCCTCCCCCCAAGTGCGTTGTACAGTAGGATGGCATCCTTCATCTATCAAAATGAAATAGGTACTCACCAAAACGTAGCTAATGGATCCGGCATTGTACAAAATTGAACATTAGAAACTTACGGAACCCATTTGTGCCAAACATCCGGCGAACTTGTTAATTTCTGCCACGATGCATTGCCATCTATGGCGGAGGGAGGCCTCACTGCGGACAACTTCCGAGTTAGCATTGAACACTTGACCGATTCGGCCCCAAAATGAAGCACGGTGGTAGCTTCCGGTCTGAGCATCATCCGGGGTGGACAACCACGCATTGCACAACACCTTATCATCGCCGATGGAGTACATCGGCCCTCTCGCAACGGCCTACGGGTTCATCAAATTCCTACATTACGCATCCTAAATGTTCCTAAAATGTACAATGGTGGAAGGGAGGCGCAAACCTGTGGAGTAGCCACCACTGTTTCGGTGGACGCGGCGGCGGAACTGCCCGCACAGCCGGAGCAAAGAGCCGCCGCCACCGACCGAGAAGACGGCGCCGCGGCATCAGCCCCGGGGCAGCTGCCAATCTCCTCCTCCTCCGCGAACGTATCCCAGTGTATCTCGGTCGCGGATTCGCTGCCGGAGCCGGCCATTGTCAAAGCTACGGTCAGAGAAGAGTGAGAGCGGAGTGGAGTGGAAAGGGGATCGAAGGAGAGTGAGAGCTAGGGTTCATCCGGGGTGGGGATATATGTGGGGTCGTATTGGGCCGCGTCCGACGTGGCGGCCTGTCCGGGCGCGTCCGGACCGCCCCAAACCCTCCCCACATATGGGCTGGGTTTGGGTGTGCCGGACCGCCCGGGCGTTTGGGATGGCTTTGGGGGCCTCCCTTGGGTGCTGGTTTTCAGCCCAAACCCTTTCCGGGCTGTCCGCCCGGACGTATAGGGTGACTTTGGGGGCTCTGGTTGGAGATGCTCTCACTGGTAATATGCACACTGAACCCTGAATCCTTGACTACTACTATTGCTTCCTTATACATTTTCTGTTAGCTTGCTTTTCTCACTTGTGATTGCCAGTCTTTATTTGATTGATCTTAGCTTGTTCTAGTCTTTTAGATTAATAATGAAAGAATGAACATAAACCAGTGATCTTAATGATCTAGTAACATCAGAATAAACATGCTCTTAAGGCAATATGCTGGTTAATTTTATAGTAACAAACTTAGTCCTGCATTATCTTGTCTCCCAATTATTTGAAGTCGTGTAGTCGTTTTTGTTGCTGTGTCAGTTCATGTGCAATGGAGACAGTTAGTTTATGGTAAAAACTAGCATCTACTTGCATTTTATATGCATTTGGTGTTTACTCTGAAAACTGTTGGCTATTTACACCCAAAGATTAAGGGGTTACAGTAGTTCAACTTTGGTTTCATACTTGGGGGTTCACAAATCTAATTATTTCTTGGTGGTCGTCAGGTCTGGGAGGTCAAAGCTGATGATTTGAGCATATAAGTCCTGTTCATCGTGCTGCTAATGGTATAGTTGACCCAAATAAGGCCGAATTTGATCTCCTCATTCCCCCTTTATAAAATATGCCAAGTATAGGAGGCTAAAGTTTGAATTGAAACCAGGGTATCTCTCTACGGTTTCCTCGTTTGTTGCGGGTGCGTGAAGATAAAAACCCAGAACATGCAACCACATATGAGCAAGTAAGCTTTCTGTTACTTTGTTCTTATGATATATATGTTGTTTAGATTTTTGATGCAGGTTTGTATTCAAATTCCCAGGTTGCTGATATGTAATGTGCTCAAAAAATAAACCACTCGCACAACCAAGAAGACGAGGATGATGACTGAGACTGACCCCTCATTTTCTTTGTCGACTTATTTTGGTAAACACCAACACGTCTTATCTTTTCAACAGTTTATCTGTATGCCTACTGCTTCTTGGATCATATTCACTTCCTGATTCTGTTCATATGTTAGCAGGAAATAGCCAAGGATGTATGGCTCTCCTCTGCGTCTTTCGCTACATGCACCCTCCGCTACCTCTCTTGTGCGTCTCTACCTAGAGGCAACCTCCGCTCCAGCTCCGTATCTCCTCAGCTTGCTCCTGGCCGCTACTATAGATCCTCCGCTCGTCGGCTTCCGCCACCTATCCTCCATTCGCCGGCCGCCACCAATCCGTCCACCCGTCAACGCTGTTGCTCGTCGGCCACTCTGCTGCTGCTCCTCCGTGTTGCGTCCTGAGTGCTGCCTTCTTGCCTCTGTTGCTGCTCACCGCATCGTCCATGCCGTACATGGTGAGGGCCACTACGGACGTTATTGACAGATAAAATCCCCAGAAGCCGGACTTGGACAAAGCAACGCCTGACGAGTGGATTGGTCTGGACTTCATCTGATCTAGCTTCCACGGACCTCCGCCGCAGGCAATTCATGACCGTCGAGTTTGAATGGGCTATGGCGGTGCCTCCACGGTCATTGGCGAAGGTCAATTTTCTGAGTTTTTTTATCGATGTTGCATACGGCCGGTGTGCGATTTTGCTACATATATATATACTAGGGAAAACCCCGTGCGTTGCAACGGGAGAAAAATCCGCGTCGTTCAAACCAATAAATCGGCCTATCCGTAAATTGGTTATTTTGTTCTCCTAAATAAGCATGGTTGAAAGTTTTTAAATATGCATGAATTTTGATACCAATAGTCAGATTATATTTTTCTGAACATTTTGATATATTAAACACATTTTTCTGAATTAGAGATTAAAAGTTATAGATTATACAATTATGGACATTTTTCTGAAATTTCTGGAAATGTTTAAATTTCTGACAACGGGACCCACATTTCAGGGTTTTAATAATTACTGAAAATATTTATCAAAATGATTAAAAGTATGACGGCTTGGGCCCACGATGATGTCACTTGCTGACGTCATCAATGGAGCTGTTGCTGCTGTTGATCACGGCGACGGCGATTGAGCGCGAGAGGACGCACACGCGCGGGCGCGCTGGACGCGGGGCGACGCGGGTGATCTTGTACGGGCGGCGGTCGGACCAAATGCTCACCGGCTCGCCGGCGGCGACCACAAACGCGGCGGACGGCGGCGGCCTACACGGGGAGCTCGAGTTAGAGCGAGAGGGAGAGGGAAAAGTGGTCCATGAGGACTATAGGCTCACCAGGAGGATGAGCGAATGGTCGGGGTGGCCGGGGAACGTCGGAGTTGGTCGGAGCGACCTCGGCGGCCAGCGGCCGAAGGCGGGGAAGACGGACTCGATCCGCTCGGTTCACGGCGTTCCAGCACGCGATAGTCGTCGAGGAGAAAGTGGACGACAAGGCGGAGCCGGTGGTGGTCTAAGACGAGCTCGGGGAGGTCCACAGCGGCGTCACGACGCGACGGCGCGACGGAGCGGCTAATTTCCCTATTTGTGCGCGACACAGCCTCCTTTGGCGTATGGACTGCGGGTTAATTTCCCGAATTGTCAGGTTTTTTTTGCAAAAAGGCGCGGTGACGGACGAAACGAAGGAAGCCTTGCTCCCTTTATTATTAGGTACAGATATGCATCATTTTTGTTGTGTAAGCATGGGAAAAGTGTTCAATGATTTATGTGGGTATATTATAAAGAAATTGCTCCACTGTTTTATACGTGTTCCTGTAGAGCCGGATGAGTTGGACACAAATGTTGAATAAGTTGTTTTTTTAGCCCAGACGATGCGATCAATCAAGGTTTGTTGCATACGTTGTTGACTTATGTACATTAATGTGTCCAAAATGTTACGGTGTTTTTGCTGCACGCCGAAAGTATTTTTACCGGATAATGTTGCAAAGTATATCACAATTCTAAATATGCTACATACACAGAAAATAATATTATATTTAGGATTTTTTTGTAGCACTGACCAAACTATTACAGCAATGAGGGGACATATGTGAAACCGGCTGAAGCGTTTGCCAAATTGACGTACTGTTTTTTGAACGAAAGGACGATACTTGGCACTTGGCAGCGCACGTGCGCTTATGTTGAGGGCTCGCTAGCTCATGTAAAGCTAGTCTAAAATTTTAGATAGAAAAAGACTCACTACTCATCGGGTGGGGACACACCCCGTTAAAAACTACTCCCTCCGTTCTAAAATACTTGTCTTCCATTTGTTCAAATTTGGATGTACCTAGACATCGCTAGCTCATGTAAAGCTAGTCTAAAAATTTAAATAGAAAAAGACTCACTACTCATCGGGTGGGGACACACCCTGTTAAAAACTTAGTATAAACCCATTTTGAGCTTGATTTTCTTGTAGAACATGATTTTTTGGTGTAAAAAAGTGGTTCTAGAATACTAACTTTTCAGCAAAGTCAACGCTACGTTGACTTTAGGTCTTAAAGTCAACACCAAGTTGACTTTTGCGATTTTTTCTTCAAATTTTGGAACCACTTTTGTACACTAGAAATTCATATTCTACTAGAAAAAGCAAGCTCAAAATGGGCTTATACGACGTTCATCATCGATGCTTTACTGAGGATGTTTTACACCGTAGTGTTGGTAGTGTTGCTCGCGACGAGATTTTCAAAGTTAGTTCCCATATGAAAAGCAAATTTTCTTCACGCTAAACCAAATTTGTGGTTAAACCATAATTTGCAACCAAAAGTTGCCTTTTAGATGCAACTATGAACTACCTCCCTTCCAATTAATAAGGTGTGCAAGTATTTGAAGATTTGTCATTTGACCAAGAATTAATCCATGTATATAAGGACTATTTGATATAAAATTGGTACATTACAAAGTTTTTTTAATAAGAAGCTAACAATATAAATTTTACTATATAATCAATATATTGTTGCTTTGTCCCAAAATGCGTGTGCGCCTTATTCATAGAAACGGAGGGCGTATGTTGATAGAAAAACATTTCAGAGCAAGCATGCTTCTCATAAAACCGAGAAGTCGAAAATTGCTTGGATTTCGTGCCAGTTTATACTGCAAGTTGTTTTGTGATAGAAAACATGCTTGTAGTACAAAGTTGTATACAAAATATTTCAGAAAAATAACTATTTATCACAAAAGAATATTGTGGTTGAAAATTACTTTTTAGAGCGGATAGACAAGTTAAGAAATATTTTGGTAAACTACGAGTTTAAAGTTGATCATTGTTGCTTTTATAAATGGACCGACTTAGTTCAAAATTATTTTGAAAAAAAAACAAGGTAATTTGTAATCATTTGCGTATCTAGTCATTATAGTGGCGATCAAAACACATTTTGATAGATTCATTGGTATCTTTGCAAAAAAGAAAAAATTCATGAAAAAATAATTTGTGGTTTAAAAAATTTCATGAAAAATTAATTTATGATCCGTGTGCTGTTCGTTCGTCTGTTCGTGCTCGCTCCAGAACAAGGTGCCACGCCGGACGCACATCATCGAGAAACCCACGCGGACCACCAAGCGCCTTCATAAAGAAAAGGGGAGGAACTGGCCAAGGACAACAGGAAGCAGCTCCTGGATGTTAATCGAAAGCGCAAGGCGACGATGTCCGCACCAGGAGGGCTCCTCGTGAAGAAGCCGGCTACAGCTTCGGTAGGACTTCAGTTTTCGAAGCATTGGCGTTCTTCACTTCTTGCTGTCCTCTTTGATCCTGACACCTTCGAATTTTGGTTGCCAGACGCTCCCTCTCCAGTCCCCGACCACGACCACCACGCTCCGCAAAGCCCTCATCGTGCAGAGCCTGGCCCTGACCCCGAGCACACGGTTTGGCAGCGGCAGCGACATCACCGGCGGGGAGCCCTGGAACACAAGGCTCCGCGGCGACAACAAGAAAGAGAACAAGAGAAAGAGCCAGAGCGAGAGGGCGAGTCATGGCGGGACACGGGAAGGTGAAGCAGAACAGTACTGGATCATCCAAGCCGCATGTCGGCGACCAGGGCCGGTGCAAACATATTGTGGACCCAGTGCGAATTAAAATAAATTTATTTATACTAAATATTTTTATTTATTTATGAATTAACTTGATAAAACTGAAACGTTAATGCATATAGTTTTTTTAATAAATTAGTTGTCATAATAAACCACATTTGAATGTTTCTATTATTATTACATCATTCTTTATTATACTATTCCAACGTCTACCAAAAATAATTGTGTCATGATAATTTAAATCTTTTGTAATAAACTTTTTTCTGTCTCATATTTGCATAACTTACAGGATGTTTGTTTTATGTGTATACACACATGTTCAACTCTATTTTAATATCCTTAATATCATGGTAGAGACCTCTAAAGTGTACGGTAAAATAAATCAGTATATTAATAGTTGATTCTCGTGTATGATTAGGTTAGAAAACATTTATATAAACTTATAGAGTATAATTTGAAATATCACAAATAGTCTTGCAAATATTGCTTTGGTGATAAGTTGAAATTATACACATATTTTGTACTATTGAAATATCATCGACCGCAAAGTCTATTTTACATATGATCTGAATTTAACATTCTTGTTTGCAAGGCACTTGCTATCATCTGGTTTATGCAACATATCATATCAATTTCTCAAGAACAAGGTCAGGAAAAAATCAAGGGTCATTTATTTTCTTGCCCCACTTCGCTTAGTTTTTCTCAATTGTGCCCTACTCGCTTAGATCAATGCTCTGAGTGTGCGAGTTGTCGGGCGTCGTTGACTTTGAGGAGTGGGTCGAGGGGAGGACGTTGGATTAGTAGGGCTCCCGAGGCCTAGGCCTAGCGGGGCCGGAGGAGGTGCGCTATAACCACGCCGGCGACATCAAGGCATTCGGCGGTGTCATTGGACTACAAGGAATCGAGCATGCTGTACTTCGCTCCCGCTGTTTGCTTACGAGTTTGGTAGGGAGCCGAGGAGTCTTGGAGAGGCTCGTGACATGGTCAAACCTTGTAGGACGCATCTCGCTTCGTTCAATGAATTAATCCACAGAAGGAGGAGGTCGACGACGTGGACAATGATCCTTCCAACACACAAGGAGGGGGTTGTCATTGCAGAAGTTGCGGGGAGGTCGGGGAGGGGTCATGGGTCTGTCCTCATGCAGACAGTGGGGAAGAAGGGGAGGGAGCGGCTTGACAACCTTGGAAAGATAAAGAGTGGAGAACGGGCAGCTACCTAGAGTGTGAGGGCTTGCCTGATTCGGTCTGGGTGGTTTTTCTTTGGTATACACGTGTCATGGTAAGGTTTAAAAAATGTTTTATTGGGATCATATTAATATTTTCAGTTTAGTATAAATAATACTAAGATTTGAAGTTCTTTGTGACTGTTAAGATTATTTATAATTACTCGTGGTTGATTATATCGGAAAGTATATCATCAGATATCCATAATCATACGGTTCATCCCGTACTTTGTGGGTGTCAATCTTCGTGGCGTAACGGAAAGGAGATATATCTGAAGAAGTATATTTTGTCTGTTATTATTATTTATATTGTTCTGTCATGAATTGTTGGTTGAAAACTAACAAAAATTAATACTTGGTAGGTCCATATAACACAATTAATGAAAAAATTAGTTGACATTTTAGTCTACTGGAATATGAAGAATGCGGCGTCGTGAGGAAGTGATAATAAATTACAAGTCACTACAAGAGAAATGAGATTTAATAAACATGTGCAATCTTTTGGAGACATGGGTTGCACGTGCACACTTACTAGTAAAGAATAAACTGAGCGGTAGAGTGTCCTCATACTTTAGATAGAACTTACTCCTTACCGGGTAACCTTGTCTATCGAGCCGACGTCGCGACGCCAGAGAAGACTGGCGAAGAAGGTGTCGGCGTGGTTCGAGCGAGCCGCGGGTGATCAATGACCTTAGTGGTGAAGGGGTGGGGCTGGCCAGCCACTAAGAACAAATTAAAGCGTGCCGGGAAGGTATTAGAGGCGATGTCGGGGGCAAAGTCCAATATTTGAGAGTACGATACGGTGAAGCGGCGGGGGCAGACATGATCTGGAGGAGGCGGTGGCGTCGGTGCTTTTCTTCCTCCTCTCAGGACGTTTTTTTCTTCTTCCCCTACTCTCATTTGATTGCTCTTCTTTTGCCCCAGCGTCTACTTCTGAAACACATAGATCAAGTTACCAACCAAAGTTGGATTAATCAACTCAAACAGAATTGAGCTGCCAAGGATGGTTCTTTGAAGTATCTACCGTCAAAACAAAAGTAAAGAGATCGCGGCAGTGACCGTTTCTGGAATGCGGCGGGTATGGCTGGAGCGTAATGCTCTCGTACTTTTGACACGCCATGAAGACTTGAGATCATGGAGATTAGAGCATCTCCACTCGCGGCGCCCAAATGGGCGCCCAAAGACCGTCCGGACGTGCCATTTGGGCGCTGTCTGGACAAGGTGTGCCATTTGGGCGCCCGCGTTCCCCACTCGCGGCGCCCAAAGGGGCGCCCCAAAAGGGTTTTTTACATGAATTTCAATATTTTGTGAAAGGAAAAATCAAACATACATAAATATGTAATAGTTCAAATATAATATTTAATAGTTCAAATATATAAAATAAAGTTCAAACGTCTTCCTCTTCTGCCGCTGCCATGCCCCGGCGTGACCACAAATGCTCCGCTAGATCAGCTTGGAGTGCATTATGAGTATTTTCATCACGAATTTCCAAATGCATTGAGATATAATCAGCGAAATCTGCCGGCACGTTGTGATCAACCTGTGCATGAGGACCCTCAAAGTCATATGTCATATGATCATGCACTGGGTTATAGCGCTCACTCTCGATGATCATGTTATGCAGGATGACACAACAATTCATCACCTCCCACATTTGCTCATTCGACCATGTCAGAGCAGGATACCGAACGATAGCAAACCTTTGCTGCAGCACTCCAAATGCCTGCTCGACATCCTTCCTGGCGCTCTCTTGTTCAGCGGCAAAATGACAAGCTTTGTTCCCACGAGGGTTGGGGACGCTCTTCACAAATGTTGCCCACTTTGGATAGATGCCATCGGTTAGGTGGTACCCTTTGTTGTACTCATGGCCATTGACCACATAGTTGACAGGTGGGGCATGGCCTTCAACTAGCTTCGCGAACACAGGAGAGCGCTACAACACATTGATGTCGTTGTGTGATCCTGCCATGCCGAAAAATGCGTGTCAAATCCATAGTTCATGATCGGCCACAGCTTCAAGAACCACACTGCAATATCCTTTGTGGCCTCCTTTTTACAATCCTTGCCAACCAAATGGACAGTTCTTCCAGCTTCAATGCATGCAGTCTATGCTTCCAAACATCCCAGTAAATCCTCTAGCTGCATTCTGTTCCAGGATCTGAGTTGTTTCTTTTTCATTTGGTCCTCTCAAATAGTTTGGGCCAAAGACACCAATCACCGCCCTGCAGAACCTGTACATCGACTTGATGATTGTGGACTCTGACATCCGTAGGTAGTCATCTACAGAATCAGCAGGTGCTCCATATGCAAGCATTCTCATGGCTGCGGTGCACTTCTGGATTGACGAGAAACCAACAGTTCCCACGGCGTCCTTCTTCAACTTGAACCATGGATCATACGCCCTCACAGCTTGCACGATCTGGTTGAACAATCCACGGTTCATCCGAAAGCGTCGACGGAAATCCTTGGCGGTGGCGACAGGAAATTCGGCAAAGTAGTCAGAGACTAACATGCAATGGCCTTCCATTCTCTGCCTCGGCTTGCTCTTCTTCCTTCCGAACGACGAGCCTCCCCGTTTTGGGGCGGCATTGACTTCCTCGTCGGCTTGAAGTTGGAGAAGACAACTGAGAATTGCTATATTCTCATCTTCCTCCGCGGCGATGGCGTCTTCTTCTTCCAACAGCATCGCGGCCATCATCTCGTCATCGCTATCCATCTGCAATACAACGCGGCCATTGATCAACGACCGGTCGCCGGCTAGCATCAATAATTCAGTCAAAAACCAGACGAACCTTCCGCCGAACACCTTGCAGGCAGGGCGGGTCGCGGAGAGACCGCCAGGGATGGCTGTATCGAATACAGCGGCGGAGAGATCGCCGGTGCCCGGAACCGAAGGCCGTCGAGGAGAGGAAGCAAACGGCGGCGCCGGCGTCCAGGCTTGGGTGGAGCCGGCGGGCGGGGGGCGGCGGCGTCGGGCAAAGTGGGGCGACTGGGGCGAGGATGAAAGACGGGGGATAAAATCAGGCGAGAAAACGACGAGACATAGTCCGTGTCTCACTGCCAGGCGTGGCCCGCGCGTCGGGAGCCGACGTGGTGTCGCGTTTCCTTCCGTCCGGGGCCGCCCCAAGCCTCCCCAAGTTGAGGGCGTGGGCTGGACGTGCCGGACACAAAACTGGGCGCGCCGGACCCAATTCGCGTTTGGGCGCCGCGAGTGGGCGCGATTTTGTGTCCGGCACGCCCCAAACGCGTTTGGGCGGCCGTTTGGGCGCCGCGTGTGGAGATGCTCTTAGCAAAAGAGGGAGGAGCAGACTATGTTGCATAACAGTGGGAGGAGCGGACTAGTTTTCTCTAGGCGTGGCTTGCCAGTGTGTAATACTGTAATGCTCTGTAGTAGCACTCTATGCTAGTAATCCTTAACGATAATTCTGAGTAAAACAGAAAAATCGGTAATAGCTGCAACAAAAATCAACAAAGATTAACTGAGAAAATTCTACACGCCACCTCTTTTTCAGAATATTTTGGTGCCGGTGCGCTTCCGAGGCCGGCGTGCTGTGGAATAGCCAGGCTGGCATTGTGTCTCTTATCTTTTTCATAATTCTACACGCTGGCTCAATAGGTGTGCTCGTCTTTTTTTGTCTTGTTTCCATTTACATACCTGATGAGAAAATTTGCTACCCTTCTGATCATATTAATCGCTGTGTTTCTTATCTTTGTTTGATCACTGTAACTGAATTACGATTTTCACATACTCTGTTGTTCTTTCTCGCAGTAATTTTTACAAACTTCTGTTCAACCCTCTCTAGTCCTCATGCCACCTTCTTTCAATTGGTATCAGAGGAAATGTTAGGACCACCAAGAGAGTTTCAAGATATGACGACATTAGGAAATGTTAGGAGTTCATATAGTAGAACCATATTTGACGACACTAATTATCCTTTTTGTAGGAATAAAATGCGAACCCATATCAAGGCCATCGACAAGGTTTTTTGGAGATTTACATATGAAGGCATGGATCTTCCACCGGCCACACTCGTTGACATGGAAGCAAAAGTCCCTCCAATTGACAGAGAGGCTGAAAACATTAAGAAGGAATGGCGATGGGATGCCATTGCAACTAATGCCATGTTTGGAGAAATAAACGAAGATCAATTTGCAAATATCAGTAACCTAGAGTTGGCACATTAAATCTAGAAAATATCAAGGTTACATTATATCAAGGATACTCGCATAGATACCTGGATGAGTCAAATTCAACACTTTCACTCCTACAATGGTGAATCTGCCGCAAGTATGTACTCCAGGTTGATGAAGATAACAACGAGACACAAGGGCTTGAAGCCACGGGAGTAGACAATGTCTTCATCATCAATCAAAATTTTCAAATATTTTAGTGATTGCAAAATTATTACTGATAAAAAAATTAAAACCGTGATACCTACCTCATGAAAACTTGGATAAATAGGAGTGAAGATAATCTCCACATGAATTAAAATTTTCTATAATATATACTGCATGAAGCAATGTAAAATCTGAAACTATAGTGAATCAAAACAAATGCTATAGATCGACAGAACGAACTGACATATACACTATCACTTGCGTCCTTTTATACATGTACCAGTTCCCCATCTACACTAGCACCACCATCCACCAATGAAATGGGAAATCCGTAAGTATACCATTAGGAAAGAAGATAGAAGTACATGCACATATCATCTCCTTGATTTAAGAATTCAGAAAGGTGGTGTAAGCTGTGGCATGCAACGAAATAAGTGTAAAAAAGCTTTCATTCTGAAAGTGTTAATTACTAGGGGCAAGTATTATCTTCGTGCCTCCTCCTCAAGAATTCCGTAGATCAATGCTCCGGGCGTGCTAGGTGTGGGGCGGCGATGACTTTGAGGAATGGGTTTGAGGGGAGGGCGTCGAAGTAGTAGGGCTCCCGAGGCCTAGGCCTGGGCGACGGAGGAGGTGCGAGTCTATAACCACGTCGGCGGCGTTAAGGCATTAGGTGGTGGCATTGGACAACAACGAATTGAGCATGACGTACTTAGGTGGGGAGGCTGATACGTCTCAAACGTATCTATAATTTTTGATGTTCCATGTTGATATTATACCAATTGTTACATGTTTTGCATCCACTTCATATCATTTTTTATACATTTTTTGGGACTAACCTATTAACAAGATGCCACTGTGCCAGTTCCTGTTTTCAGCTGTTTTTGTATTCCAGAAAAGTTGTTCTGTAAATATTCTCGGAATTGGACGAAAATCAACGGATGTCCCTATTTCACCGACACGTACACGGAGTCCAAAGGGGAGACGGAGGAGCGCCAGGAGGCAGCCACACAAGGGCTCGGCGCGGCCCCACCTCGGGTGGCCTCCGACGCCGCCCTTTCGCTTATTTATTCCCCCCGACGCGAAAACCCTAAATACCCGAGTCATATTCCACGAAAAGTTCCAGAGGCGCCGCCGTCGTCTACCCTACCTCGGGAGAGTTCTGAAGCTCTTCCCGGCACCCTGCCGGAGAGGGGAATCATCACCGGAGGGCTCTACATCGCCATGCCTGCCTCCGGAGTGATGCGTGAGTAGTTCATCCTTGGACTACGGGTCCATAGCAGTAGCTAGATGGTTGTCTCTCCACTTTATACTATCATGTTTAGATCTTGTGAGCTGCTAAGATGATCAAGATCATCTTATTGTAATGCTACATGTTTTGTTTGTTGGGATCCGATGAATATTGAATACTATGATGAAGTTTATTATTAATCTATGTTACATGTTATTTATGATCTTGCATGCTTTCCGTTACTAGTAGATACTTTTACCAAGTAGATGCTTGCAACTCCAAGAGTGAGTATTTATTCTAGATAGTGGGTTCATGCCTCTGGTAATCTGGGCGAGTGACAATAACTTCTAAGATTGTGGATGTGCTGTTGCCACTAGGGATAAAATAACGATGCTATGTCCACGGTCATATGTACTTGTTTACATTACGCACATTACTTAATGCGATTATCCATTGCTTGCAACTTAATACCAACGGGGACACGGATGTTAACCTGACGGTGGATTATTAGTCATAGATGCGGTTGGATAACGGTCTATGTATCTTGTCGTAATGCCCAATTAAATATCATGGCAGTCATCTTGTCATTTATATGCATTGTCATGCGCTCAATATTTTATCAATTGCCCAGCTGTAATTTGTTTACCCAACATGTCGTTTATCTTTATGGAGAGACACCACTAGTGAACTGTGGACCCCGGTCCATTCTTTTACACTGATAAAACCACCAACTGCAAACAATTGTTCTCTTTTACTTTCTGCAATTAAACATTATTTTCCACACCATACGTTTAATCCTTTGTTACAGCAAGCCGGGAAGATTGACAACCTTCCTGTTTTGTTGGGGCAAAGTAGTTTGATTGTGTTGTGTGCAGGTTCCACGTCGGTCGCCGGATTCCCTGGTGTTGCGTCGTGCCATATTCCGCCACCAACAACCTTCTGAAGTGTTTCTACTCCTACTGGTTCGATAACCTTGGTTTCATACTGAGGGAAAACTTGTTGCTGCATTGCTTCATACCTTCCTCTTGGGGTCTCCCAACGAACGTGTGATTTCACGTCATCAAGCATAATTTTCTGGCGCCGTTGCCGGGGAGTGGAAGTACTTCGGTTCAGCAGTCTCCTAACTTCCCCTTCAACACGCCATAATTTTCTGGCGCCGTTGCCGGGAGATAGAAGACTTCAGCAAGGGAGTCTCACGCTTCCAATCTCTTTACTTTGTTTTTTGTCTTGCTTAGTTTACTTTTATTTTATCTTGTTTGCTTTTAAATTATCAAAAACACAAAAAATTAAATTTCTGCATCTAGTTTATTTCGGTTTGTTATTATGTCTAGTTGTTTACTTGATATCAATGGCTTCTCTCTTTGAAACAAAATCGTGTTGGCTAAGTGGGTTCACGGAGGATCAACAAAATTATTATAAGGAATACCGCTTTTCTAAAAAAGGGTACATTTATGGAACAATTAAGTAGATTGAATTATTTTGCTAAGAACTTGTGCTCTACTTATGATGAATCCTACTGCTTTAATGAATCTTTTGTTGTAGAAGGCATAAACACCTCCCTTTCCAATGTGATTATAATGATAATGAAACCTTGGCTGCTTATGCTAAAGGAAACTATGACTTTGGTAATCTTGAACAAATTGAAGAATTTGTTGTTTTTAAGGTGCCTATGAAATTGCTGGTTTTATTCAAGATGATGATTCTCCTTATAAAACTGAGAATTTTGCTATACTTGGTTATTGCCTTGAATATTACAATGATAATCCCTATATTACTGAATTTCTTGAGAAAACTTATTCTCGAGAACAACTGTTGCCTTTCAGGAACCTGTGGGAGAAGAAATTGCTGAAACTGAAGCCTCATTGGATGAAAAAGAGGAGGAGAGTGAAGGACAAAAGGAGGATCCACCTTCTAATGATAGTAACTCTTTAACTCTTACATTATATGATTACCCTCCATGCCTACCTAAGGAGGAAGAACGCTATATTGTTAAATGTCATGATTCTATTGAAATATCTCCTTTTGATAAATTTGAAGTAAACAAATTCCTTGACTCAATAAAAGAAGAAATAAGGAAATAAAATGGTACTCCCTACTGTTATATATGATAATTCTCTTGATGATGGTCCTATATTGCCTGATAATATTAATTATACTGCTATTGTCAAAAGTGGGTTTAATGACCCCACTGTTTTTTAGCTTAATAAAAATTATGTGTTTTTAGATCATGAAAAGCATGCTTTATGTGATAGTTATATTGTTGAGTTTGTTCATGATGCTACTGAAAGTTATTATGAGAGAGGAAAATATGGTTGTAAAAGTTTTCAAGTCACTAAAACACCTCTCTTTATGTTGAAAGTTTTGAAGTTATATTTGTTTCATCTTTCTATGCTAGTTGCTTTATGCTTCAATAATTTATTTTGTTATAAGATTCCTTTGCATAGAAAGTGGTTAGACTTAAATGTGTTTGATATTTGCCTCTTGATGCTCTCTTTTGTTTTTCAACTCTTATTCTTATGAGAGCATCATTAAAATCTTCTAGCCTAGCTAAAAGGCATTAAAGAAAGCGCTTTTGGGAGGAACCCATTATCTTTTGTTTTCAGTTTTAGTCAAGGATTGTTTACTTCTGTAGCAACTCCTTTGTATCTTTACTTTTTCGCATTGTTGTGCCAAGAGTAGTCTCTAATGATAAGATGATGCTAGATTTTGATTGCTGCGCAGGAACAGATTTCTCTGTTCACCGTATTAATTATCTAAAATCAAAGAATGTGATTTAAATCTGCAAATTTTTGTGCGTAATCCTGATGTATGTACGCATCTTTCATTAGTTCAAAGTTTTTCAATCTGAGCATCGTAAGTGCCTCGAAAAAATTCGTCTTTGCGGACTGTTCTGTTTTAGACAGATTATGTCTTTTATTTTGCATTCTCTCTTTTACTAGTGTTGGGTGGAATTCTTTTTTGGGTGGAAGAGCTTCACATAACATCAGTGGCAGTAGCTAATGTTTAAAGTAACGGTCATATTGCGTCTTACAGAACATGTGAGTTTTTGATTGTGCACTAACCCTCTAATGAGATTTACTTTGAGTTTGGTGTGGCGGAAGTTTTCAAGGGTCAAGAGGGAAGAGTGATATAATAGGATGGAGAAGAGTGAAGAGCTCAAGCTTGGGGAGGCTCCCATGGATCTCCCCAGCATATTTCAAGAAGACTCAAGCGTCTAAGCTTGGGGATGCCAAGGCATCCCCTTCTTCATCGTCAAAATTATCAGGTCATCTCTAGTGAAACTATATTTTAATTCTTTCACATCATATGTGCTTCTTGGAGCGTCTGTGTGCTTTTATTTTCAGTATGTTATTTTTATTTTGTGATCAACTTGATTGGATCCTAGCATTCTTGATTGGGAGAGAGACACGCTCCGCTTTTTCATGAGAATACTCCTATTCTTCACTTATATTTGTTGAGTATTCATATCTAGCGCTGTTCAAGCTTTTAGCTCTTGTTTTCATGTATCTCTTGTCAGAGCTATTAGTTCTTTTAAAGAAAGTACTCTCTTACTTCACTTATACTTGTTTGGAGAGTTATTGAAATAAGTTGATTGGTGTTTGGTTGGAACAGAAAATGTTGCATGTGGTAAATGGTATAATGGAAAAGACTTGCATACTCTTGTAGATCACTAATTGGATAATTTGATACTTGTCAATTGTTTTGAGTTAACAAGTAGGTCATGATTAAATTTTTGCATCATGTAAGTTAAGCCCATTAGTGAAGAACTACCGTAAAGCTTGTTGAAATTTGGTTTGCATGGGTGGTATCTCTAAGGTCTAGATATTTTCTAATAAAAGGGTTTGGTTAACAAGGAAGACGGTATGAAGTCTTATAATGCTTGCAATATGTTGGTCATATAAAACTTGGTGTACCGGTTGATATTCTTGTTTGCTTACATAACCTTGCTAGCCTAAACTCTGTACTGAGAGGGAATGCTTCTCGTGCATCCAAATCCTTGAGCCAAAATCCATGCCATTTGTGTCCACCATAACTACCTATATGTGGTATTTCCTTGCCACTCCAAGTAAATTTTTCATGTGCTACCTTTAAACTATTCAAAATTGTTACTACTCCTTTTTGTGTCAATGTTTACCAAGCTCATGAGGACGTGGTGGATGTCTTTATGTCACTTGTCAAGCAGACTTTACCATCAGACTAGCGGCATATACATCCGCTTATCTATTAATTTTGCAAAAAGAGCTGGCAACGGGGTGCCCAGTCCCAATTAATTACAACTTTAACCGCTTAATTCTCTTCACATTTTTGCCCTGATTTATCAGTCAAGCAATAATACCAGTGAAATATCTGCATGTGTAAACAAAAGAGAAAAGAGGGATGATCTGCCTTGCTGGTAGAAATAACGTCCTTCATGGGAGCCGCTCTTAAAAGTCTGTTTGGCCGGGGTCATATTGTACTTTCCACTACTGATTCGTTGACCAATTAACATACACCTCCCAAAACTTAATTTTTACTCTCTATATGATTTCAAAAACTAAAAAGCTCTAGCACATGATTTAATCCCTGCTTCCCTCTGCGAAGGGCCTTTCTTTTACTTTTATGTTGAGTCAGTTTTCCTACTTCTTTCTATCTTCCACAAGCAAACACTAGTGTCAACTTTGGTACAACATTTGTTATATGCTACATATTGGACTTATTATATTGCTTTGTGTTGACAATATCCATGAGATAAATATGTTGAAAGTTGAAGCAAATGCTGAAACTTAAATCTTCCTTTGTGTTGGTTAAATACCTTTTACTAGAATCTATTGCTTTATGAGTTAACACTTATGTAAACCTGTGGATGCATTGTCTCCAAAGTACTATTCATGAAAAGTTTAGCTTGTATGATTCAGTGTTTACTCATTATCTATTTGGTAGCAAATTATAGACCATTGACTTGGATCACTTCATTCACTTACATGTGCCTTACAATACTATTTGATCAAGATTATGATGGTAGCATGTCACTTCAAAAATTATTTTGTTTTATCGTTTACCTACTCGAGGACGAGTAGGAACTAAGCTTGGGGATGCTGATACGTCTCAAACGTATCTATAATTTTTGATGTTCCATGTTGATATTATACCAATTGTTACATGTTTTGCATCCACTTCATATCATTTTTATACATTTTTTGGGACTAACCTATTAACAAGATGCCACAGTGCCAGTTCCTGTTTTCTGCTGTTTTTGTATTCCAGAAAAGCTGTTCTGGAAATATTCTCGGAATTGGACGAAAATCAACGGAGGTCCCTATTTCACCGACACGTACACGGAGTCCAAAGGGGAGACGGAGGAGCGCCAGGAGGCAGCCACACAAGGGCTCGGCGCGGCCCCACCTCCTGCCGCGCCGAGGGTGCGTGTGGGCCCCTCGGGTGCCTCCGACGCCGCCCTTTCGCCTATTTATTCCTCCCGACGCGAAAACCCTAAATACCCGAGTCATATTCCACGAAAAGTTCCAGAGGCCCGCCGTCGTCAACCCTAGCTCGGGAGGGTTCTGAAGCTCTTCCCGGCACCCTGCCGGAGAGGGGAATCATCACCGGAGGGCTCTACATCGCCATGCCTGCCTCCGGAGTGATGCGTGAGTAGTTCATCCTTGGACTACGGGTCCATAGCAGTAGCTAGATGGTTGTCTCTCCACTTTATGCTATCATGTTTAGATCTTGTGAGCTGCCTAACATGATCAAGATCATCTTATTGTAATGCTACATGTTGTGTTTGCTGGGATCCGATGAATATTGAATACTATGATCAAGTTGATTATTAATCTATGTTACATGTTATTTATGATCTTGCATGCTTTCCGTTACTAGTAGATGCTTTGGCCAAGTAGATGCTTGTAACTCCAAGAGTGAGTATTTATGCTAGATAGTGGGTTCAGTCTCCAGTAATCTGGGCGAGTGACAGCAACGTCTAAGGTTGTGGATGTGCTGTTGCCACTAGGGATAACCTAACAATGCTATGTCCACGGTCATATGTACTTGTTTACATTACGCACATTACTTAATGCGATTATCCGTTGCTTGCAACTTAATACCAACGGGGACACGGATGTTAACCTGAAGGTGGATTATTAGTCATAGATGCGGTTGGATAACGGTCTATGTATCTTGTCGTAATGCCCAATTAAATATCATGGTAGTCATCTTGTCATATATATGCATTGTCATGCGCTCAATATTTTATCAATTGCCCAGCTGTAATTTGTTTACCCAACATATCGTTTATCTTTATGGAGAGACACCACTAGTGAACTGTGGACCCCGGTCCATTCTTTTACACTGATAAAACCACCAACTGCAAACAATTGTTCTCTTTTACTTTTGCAATTAAACATTATTTTTCACACCATACGTTTAATCCTTTGTTACAGCAAGCCGGGAAGATTGACAACCTTCCTGTTTCGTTGGGGCAAAGTAGTTTGATTGTGTTGTGTGCAGGTTCCACGTCGGTCGCCGGATTCCCTGGTGTTGCGCCGTGCATATTCCGCCACCAACAACCTTCTGAAGTGTTTCTACTCCTACTGGTTCGCTAAACTTGGTTTCATACTGAGGGAAAACTTGCTGCTGCACTGCTTCATACCTTCCTCTTGGGGTCTCCCAACGAACGTGTGATTTCACGTCATCAGAGGCTAGTGACACGGACAAAACTTGTAGGACGCATCTCACTTCGTTCACCGACTTGTTCCGCAGAAGGAGGAGGTCGACGCCATGTACAATAGAGCGTTCAATTCCAACACATGGGAGGGGACTGTCGTCGTAGAAGTTGCGGGGAGGCCGGGGAGGGGGCAAGGGGATGTCCTCGCGCCGACAATGGGGATGTAGGGGAGGGAGCGGCTTGACAACCTTGGAGAGATAGAGAGTGGAGAACAGGCAGCTAGCTAGAGAGCGAGAGCTTGCCCGATTCAGTATGGGTGGTTTTTCTTTGGTACGGCGATGCACGTGTCATGGTAACGGTTTAAAAAAAGTTATATTGGGATCATATTAATATTTTGAGTTTAGTCTAACTAATACTAAAATTTGAAGATCTCTATGACCGTTGAGATTATTCTTGGTTGGTTATATCAAAAAGTGTATCATCAGATATCCATAATCACACGGTTCATCCTGTACTTTGTGGGTGTCAATCTTCGTGGAGTAATGGCAAGGAGATCTATCTGAAAAAATATTTAGCCCGTTATCATTATTTTATATTGTTTTGTCTTGAATTGTTAGTTGAAAACTAAGGCAAATTAATACTTGGTACGTCCATATAACACAATTAATGACAAAATTAGTTGATATTTCAATCTACTGGAATATGAAAAAAGTGGCTTCGTGAGGAAGTGATAACTAAAAACAACTCACTAAAAGAGAAATGGGATTTAATAAACATGTGCAATCTTTTGGAGACGTGTGTTGCACGTGCACACTTACCTGTGAAGAATCGTAGATTATCATCATACTTTGGATAGAACTGATTCCTTACCGAGTAACCATGTCCAAGTTCAACACGCGACACGCACACCCGGCGGTGGGCCCTAGCCGCCTTCTCCCTCCCTGCTCTCTCCCCTCAAGCACCGGCCACATGCACCGTCACCGTCCACCTATTGAGCCAGTGTCGAAGACTGCCAGAGAAGAGTGGCGAAGAAGGCATCGGCGAGGATCAAGCGAGCCGCTGGCGAGGAATGACCTTAGTGGTGCGAGGTGGGGCTGGCTAACAACTAAGAAGAAATTAAAGTTTGCCGGGGAGGTATTAGAGTCGATGACGGGGTAAAGACCAATATTTGAGAGGATGATGCGGTGAAGAGGCGGGGCGGACATGATCCGAAGGAGGCGTTGGCGTCGGTGCTTCTCTTTCTCCTCTCCGACAGACGGTTTTCTTTCTTCTTCCCCTACTCCCATTAACTTGATTGCTCTTCTTTTGCACCTCCGTTCCGACGACTACAGAGGTTGTCAGAATTTCTCCTATGGACAAGATCACACCTAAACTAGCAGCACCCTTTGGATCAAACTTCCAAGTTGTAAGCTGTCACAAACAAAGGCAGCTCCTGCCCCAGCTCCACTTCTGAAACAGAGATCAAGTCACCAACCAAAACTGGTTTAATGAACCCAAACAAAATTGAGCAGCTAAGGAGTACTCCCTCCGTCCCGTAATAAGTGTCCCAAGTTTACTCAAAAGTGAATGTATGTAGACATGTTTTATGTATAGATAAATCCATTTTTAGACAAACTTGAGATACTTATTTTTGGACAGAGGAAGTACTTTTTTATTCTTTGAAGTATCTACCGTCAAAACAAAATTGGTTTAATGAACCCAAACAGATCGCGGCTGTGACAGTTTCTTGTAAATGAGGACTTGAGATCATGGATATTAGCAAAAGGGGGAGGAGCAGATCGACTAGTTTTCTCTTGGCGTGGCTTGCCCGTGTGTAATGATCTGTAGTTGCACTCTATGCTAGTAATCCTTAACGATAATGCTGAGTAAAAAATAAATCGGTAATAGCTGCAATAAAAATGAACAAAGATTAACTGAGAAAAATCCTACACGCCACCTCTGTTTCAGAAATTTTTGGAGCCGGCGTGCTCTGGAACAGCCAGGGTGGCATAGTGGGGCCCGCGGCCGTAACCGTTTATTTACCTTGGGCGCGGCCGAACCCAACGAGAGAAAAGTTACGAGCGGTAACAAATCTTTAAATCGCCTGGAGGGACACCTTGTCAGTGAAAGGGGAAAGCAGCGAATCTCTGCGAAGCCACGGTAACAAAAATCACTCTTCACCTCGCCCCGCGACTCCCTATAAATCCCCTTCTTCCTTCCCCGTCGTCTTCCGTCCACCGTCGTCTTTCCTCTACCTGCTACCCTCCACATCCCACTGCACCCTCGCGAGGCAGAGAGAGAGAGAGAGAGAGATCGGCGAGCAGCGGCAATGGCGACCGAAGACGGCGAGGGGAGCGGCGGGAGCGAGAAGTCTGCCACGGCGGCGACGTCGACCGCACCGGACTCCAGCACGCTTTCTCTCCCCCAGCAGTCCACGGCGCCGCAGGAGCACGCGCCCACGCGCTCGACGCCCGTTCAGGTCCCCGCCTCCGACGTGCGTCTCCAGGCCCAGGGCGCAGCGGACACGGCGCCGATCGAGGAGGCCGAGGGGAGCCAGCAGACTCTCCCGACCGAGACGTCGCCGGCATCGGGCTCCACCTCCACGCTCGCTCTCGGGGGGTCTTCACCGGCGCCTCAGGGGCAGGCGACCACCCGCTCGGAGGACCCCATCGGCGGGAGGAGCATCGAGTCGGCGCCGCGGGTCCCAGCATCCGACGTGTTTCTCCGGGGTGGGGGATTCATCTTCCAGGCGGCGCAGGTCCCAGCACCCGACCAGCCTGCAGGACCTTACCAGGTGTTTGTGCCGGGCGGGGACGACATCAACATCGACGACATCGACATGGCGCACGTCAAGACCCTGATCGCTGAGATGATGGCCGGGATCGCGGCATCGGCTTCCGACACCAAGACACCCCCGGCATCCGAATCCACCACGCTCGCCCTCACCCAGTCGTCATCGGCGCAGCGGGAGCACGGGATCACCAGCTCGCCGCCCGTCCACGTTCCGGCGGACGCCATCAGCGGCAGGAGCGAGTCGCCGTTCCTACCGGGGCCGTCCGACGCGATCTTCTGTCCGCCCCCGGCTTCACTGCAGCCACGCCGGGACGTCGGGGTCATTGGTGGCGGAAGGCCGGCACGCGCAGCCGGTCAGCCCGAGCCGGCGGTGAGCACGATGGTGGTGCGCATGGCGCCGAGAACGCTGGGCGCGCCGCTCCGTAGTGCGGGACTGCTTCAGGGGCCTGAGCATGCGCCGCCTGTTGGCGGGGCACCCTTTGTGCAGCTCGAGCCGGGGCTTACCAGGATGATGGGCATGGGGCTGGAGTGGACGACGGGACAGCAGTGGCGTCAGCATGTTGGGCCAGGATCTCTGGGAGCGCAGCTGCAGCTGGACCCGGCGCAACTGCTTCAGCTGCATCAGCAGCACCATGCTCACTCGCCGCTTCGCCTGGAGATGCTGTGGGAGCCGGCAAGACCGCACGGCCGGCATCACCTCGCCCGTGCTCCCACTCGCCGCAACAACCGCGCGAACTTCGTTCAGATATCAGTGAGTCTCCTCGCCCTCGGCCTCTCTCTCGCCAGCCCGTTGTAGTGATCTCACACTGTATCCATGTTCACTTTTGCAGCGTGACGATGTTCAGCGTGGGTGGGCTGAGCTGCAGGCGCGCCGCCGGGAATGCGAGGAGCTCAGACGCAACAACCACCTGCTGCAGATGGAGTGCTGGGACCTTCACCAGGCGCTGCGCCTCCAGCAGACGCCACCCAGCAGCAGCGGCAGCTGCGTTGCCGGCGAGCGCCACTCTGCACCTTGTGCTGACTGCTCCGGGCCAGCCAAGTTGCGCATGGAGCTGTGCGTCCCGTGTTACAAAAGGCGTCAGGACTGCCCCTGCTGTTGTGGCTTTGCTTCCTACTGAATCTATCCTGCTGCAACTGCAACCCCTTTCTCACTGCGGAACCTTGATGATGAGTTCGGACTATGTTTCTGCTGCTGAAATTTGTTTCTCATTGATGGATGTTCAACATGAGTTCCTAGTGTATCCCATAAACTTGTAGGAAATCTGGTTCTTTAGTATCCCTGCTACACTTGAACTGATGATTCGGTGCTTCCGAATGTTTTGATCGGATGAACTCGTAGTTTTCCACTGCACCTTCTGTTAGGCTAATACATGTACAATTGCACTGATAATTAGTGCTTTGGAATATTGTGATCTGTGACTTTTGTGTCTTTTTATCTCAAATTTGGACGAGATGATGTGTTGCATGTCTGTACAAAGAAATGCACACGATCATTGGACATTAATGGTCGAGGGAATTTTGCACCAAATCCTCATTAATCCACATCTAGTCATCTTCTCCCACAGTACTGAGATGCAAAATACGTAAGCTAGTCATGCTTCACTTTCACATTTTAGCCTGTCTTTCCAAACAAAAGGATACACTAGCAATGAAAGAAGAATGAACTCTACATTGGCCCATCATCCCGTATTCCCGTCCATTGTCTCCTAGTAACTGAGATGTAGGCCTGGTAGAAAATAGTTCGCCCCGTCTTGATATTGTCATAATAGGACCATAAGGCAGAGGCTTTGAACTCCAAAATAGGCTATCCATCCAACATAAAAAAAAGTCTACACATCATGCACTCAACACCACCTTCTGGATCATCGGCTTCTTATGTATTTGGTGGCAGCTCTTCTTAACCATGTCAAGAAGCTTCTCAAGGTTCGATACTTCGATGCCCTTGAGTTGAGTCCCAGTACTTTTTTGCGCTGTCCGGACCTTTGCAATCAGGGAATTGGAGTTCACCATGTCTGTGAGATGCTTCTCTGCTTCCTGAAGGAGGACAAATGGCAGGGCTAATTAGATGCTGCATACACAATGACAGAGAACTGAGAGGGAAGTAGAAGCTGCAACGCTGCTTGGGAGAGCTCGGAAACACGTGACCCCCAAGCTAAAGCTAAGAAGATCTGAAAGCCTATTCAGGGTAATCAATGAATAGTATATCGAACCAACCAGTATGTTCTGAACGTGAACATAGGAATAACTGAAAATCAATCCACAAGCACAAAGCAAGAACTAAAAATATATACAATAAAGGTCAAGTAAGCAGTACGTGTTCGATGATCCTCAGCTTTAGATTACCCTCTGCTTTGACGCCTAAAGCTCCTCCGAGAAAATTGTTCTCGTTCTCATATTAATCATTAAAGAATTCCCAAAACTTTGTCCATGAATCACCTGCATGATAAAACGAGTTTCTTCAGCAGTGATCTTATTTCATACAAACATGGGAAATGTGGGGCACAATCTAAGCAACTCAACAGTTGTTTCAGAGTTAGATGATAACTATTAATCCTTGCACATATTGAGATTGAAAAGGAGAACCTTGGTAGTGATTAAGATACCCTATGCATGTAGCAAAACCTCCTTCAGTATCTTCTTTATAGTATTATGTAGCAAAACCTCCTTCAGGATTACATGGGCTTCAGCGAGACTGGGGGTGCGCAATTGTAGTACCGGCGGTGGATGCTGTAACTGTTCATGGGATAGGGGGCAGTAGACAGTAGTACCGCTTGACACTGGTGGTATTACCATTGCAGACAAGGAGTTTTATTTCTATTCCATTTCCAGCGGTAATATTGTTGGAGTTGAGTGTATAAGTGGATTGTCTGTCCCTTTCTATCAGATTGGACTTATGAAATAGTGGTCAGCGCACGAAGATTGACATGATATCAGATCCAAGATCTCGAGTTCGAGTCCTCAGTGACGCACAATTTTGCTGAAAATTGCTGATGCCCCCATCGTCTACGTATTGGCCGCTTGAGCCATACCTCTGAGTTTACACGTGTTGATTCGTCTCCCCGTCACACGTGAAGTGGGGTGTTGAAGTGTATAAGTGTCTTGTCTGGCCCTTTACATCAGATCGGTCTTATGTGATCAGCGCATGAAGCTTGAAAAATACTAGGTTGGTATCGTGGAGGTACCGGGGCCACTTTAGAGGCGAAATTGGACCTGGCGGTATCTGGTCCGGTAGCTTCAGCAGTATAGGACCGCCACGTGGGCTCATGAGTAGTACCGGTTTGGCGTAGAAGTAGTACCGCAGTCTGGAGCTTTGCCGACTTCAGCTGGTTCTTTTGGGGCTTGGTGGAAGTACCGCCGGCCTTCGGCGATAGTACCGCTTCCTGTAGCCTGCTCTTCTTCAGCTTTATCTTCTTGTCACGTCGCTTGTCCATCTTCGGTATTTTCTCAAAAATCTTCATGAGGATCATAACTGAGTACACAAGGTATCGGAATGAAATAGTAACCCTTTCAAAGGAGTATCAAGATACACATAGAGAGGAACAAATTGACCTTATCTTTACTATTAAATGGGAGTTGGACGTACGTTCGTAGTCCCTCAACTTTTCTGCCAAAATTTTCTACCCTCTCCTGAGCGCGCCGACGGGTGGGCCCCCAACCCACGAAAATTTCCACCCACCATATGATCTCTCGTGCGCTCCTCCGATTTCTGCCCTTTCCCGAGCCGCCGATAGGTGGGCCCCATCCACAGAAAATTCCACCCGAAAATCCCGCAGATCTCTCGTGCACTCCTCCTGTACCTCTCATCGGCTCCGCCGCCGCCGCCTCGTAGTCTGCGAAGGTCTTCAATCTAGCAACATGGCGGCGTCCGCGCCGCCAAGTTGCCCGCACGGCGTCCTCGCTCTGGAGCCCGCGGCATCGCAAGTTGCGTCACCGGCTGCACGGGAGGCGGCGGCAGGAGGGGACGGCCGCAGCGACGAGCACGGCCCCGCGGCGACCAGAGGAGACCAGCGGCAATGTAGGTCAGGGCCGCGGATGCGGACGTTATGCTCGTGATATCTCCCGTGTCGACAACGACGGCTGGGCGCGCTCCGTCACGGCTGGCGGGGATGGGTGAGCGGGCGAGGTCCTGGTGCCTGAGCAAGAAGGAGGTCGAGTGCATGGCCGTCGAGGCGGGACGGCATGGGCGCTACCAAGGAGGCCACCTGCTGCTCCTTCATCCGCGGTGTCGGCCTCAGGCAATCCCAATCTTGTGTGGGCCAAATTTCATGTAAAGATCTCCCGATTTGTAGCCACCACCATAGATCTGTTCTCACCACTTTGTTTGCACAAATCAGAACTAGGAGACGGTGCAGGAGATGAGAGACAATGAGGTGGAGGTCCCGTCTGATCCCTTCCTTCATGGTACGTTGCCACACACTTCCCTTTACCCCTGATACTAGCTAGCACCGCTGGGAGTTGTAGCTCTTCAGACTTCAGATTGCATTAACGTTGTGCCAAGCCACCACTTACACGAGCCAAATCTGATGTCTTACGTATCTCTTCCTAATTCATGTATAGTTAGAAGCAGCAACTCTAACGCGTACTGTTCAGTAGTTGTTTTTGTTCTCCAATCATTGGTTTCCCCATTCCAAGATGGAATGTTTTTTATATTCAATCAGCAATTCATGTGTATTTAGAAGTAGCCATCTATGTATATTGTTGCAATTTTATTTTATTTGTGATTCCATCCCTCTAAAGTTGTTTGCTAATGCATGAGCCTAACCTGATATTAATTAGGCCGGAGAGCGCCGACATGGAGAAGGCCCGGTGTCTTGAGCGCCTCATGTCGGAATGTCTCAGTGCTACATGTGGATTTTGCACCAAAGTCATTGGCGATGTCCCCATGCTGAGCGTATTCAGATACTTGGAGCCAGGAAAATACGCACTAGAGATTCAGAGACATTGTCATCATGGTACACATCAAGTCCAGCCTCAGCCTCCAATGATCTTACAATTCTGCTCTAAATGTTTTAATCAGTTCAATGTGTAAACTTTCTTGCTGAATTGGGTGTATTCCAGGCTGAGATTAAGACGAGTGCAAGCATGACAGTCACGAGCGTGAATGCCCTTATCTTGAAAGTGTTCTTTGGAAGTCCACAATGAAGTCAAGATGGTGTCAGCATTACATTCTCCTATTGCTTTTGCTTCATGATCCATTACTTGCTCAGATGTTCACTAATTTATTTTTTCAGTTATGGGCAGTCTGAAAAGTTGTGATCAAAACACTGACAAGATCAACCTGAAGTTCTGTACAAGTTAAGAGCTGGATATGTTCTCTGCTTCTTTTAGTAGTTACAACTGCAATTATTCCTAGCTACTTGAATGTTAGTTAACGCTGTTCTTGTAGTTTGTTCGAACTTCTAAGCAAAATTTAATTTGCCGCTTGTGTTGTTTGGTAAATGGTTATCTGAATAAGATTCAGAGTCGCTCTTGGTGCTTTATATCTTACAATTGGAATAATATTTCAAAATTCAACTGATGCCCCATATGAAGAAAAGCTTATTCATATGTGAGACGTGCGTCGGCTCAGTGGTGATGTAACCCTTGTGATGGACATGATACTGGAGGTCATCATGCAGTTTATGCTGCTTTTTATCATCAAATAGCAGAAACCACTGCCATTGTGAACAAGAGGTCCAATAGTTGGTATACGAATTTCAACTTCATATTTTGATGGATATGACTCTAAAAGTCAGCCTAGGTGATCGTTTAGAAAGTAAGTGTCCGATGTGGAACATGCTAAGCCTTAAATGTACATGATGTAGGAGAAACTAAACTTATTTATCTGTACAATGTGCGATAGAACAACTTTTAATATCTGTCTTGTAGGCTGAAAGTCCACTCGGTAGTTTTCTGAAATCACACTTGGACTTGAGAGGTACTGTGTTGCCTTATTATAGGCAGAGGAGGTTTGGTTATTCCGCTAAATCTCTAAATTGTGTTTTTTTCTATTTGGTTGTCAATTGTTGTTTTGCAGGTAGACATGGCGTCCTTACATTATGTTGTCTGAGCATATGGTACATAATCACTGTCAGATTTGGTGTATAGTAATTGTTAGTCGACATTGTTATGCGGTAGGTTTTTCTCATCTGCAAGTCATCTTGGCAAGGGTGAATGTACAACAATATGAGGTCTCTTGTAACGTGGAATGTTTCTGTCCTGATAAGCATGCATCAACCATGTTCAGAGGTTGCTTAGAACATAAGGTTTAGTGGTCAAGAAGGATGATGTTGTAGCCTGTAAAATTATCAATGTGTTGTTATTTATGTGGTCTGCATGCGTTGCTTGCCAGACCAGCTGACTGACTGATGCGTTTCAGTATGGTGGAAATATTCACATCATTGTATACTATTCTTAACATCTCCTTGTTCATCGAAGGGATACATTTAAAACTAGGATCTTTCAGAATCACACTGTTGCGACTCTTCCATTGGTTCAATTTTGCCGTGCTCAGTGGATTTTTTTTTGGATTTGTGCATTGTCTCTCCCAGTTTCTTGCTCAGCCCATGTCTGCAATGCTGTTGATTTTTTTAGGCGGTCTCATAAGAAATCCCAGCATTTCCGTTAAGACTTAAATTTTGTATTTAAAATTTTGACAGCCAATCTCTCCGTTGGAATTGGTCATGCGTAGAGTTTGGAATAAAAATGATGGTGGATCCAAATCATGGAACCTCACACTCATATGACCGTCACTGCGAAATAGGCATTTGCCGGATAGATGTTCCGTCGACGTGCCACCAAAATTTTAACGCTATCTAAATCAGCATTAAGCATTCTAGCCTAGAAAATTATTTTTTGGCAGAACCAACTAGCAACAACTATATTCAGAACTTGAGGTGATTAAGTTTAGTGCACCCAAATGGCCTGAATTTAATTCTTGAATAAACGTCATAATGTTATATTGATTCAATGCCCAAACGAAACGATTTCACCAGTGTCATATTGTAATCAGCCATCAGTCATAGACGCAAATAATTTTATGAGTTTTGGATTCATTTGATGCCTCGTAGAAGGAGACAACATGTCCTCTGCCGGATTGAGGACAGCAGAGAAAATGATGCTTAGCCTACAAGGTGATATATTATTTTCTTTGTTCTTGGTAGTCAAGATTTTATAGGATAGGGAGATGCATCAAGACAAAGTTTTTTAGGAACGTGTCAAGACGAGGTGAAGACAATCACATGGGGATTCCTCTGAATCAATTGGCTAATTTGACCAGATGGACGTCGGCATAAACGAGGGTGAAGTGTAACAGGCCTAACAATGTCACAGCAAGGGCACTTGAAGCCGTTTCTAGGATACAAGTAAAATGTAATCTTAGTAGATGAGAGATAATTGTTGGAGTATATATTATGACACTACATTTTATTCAAATTAGATTGTTTACATATTTTGGAATATCACGTTGCTATCAATTTTTTTGCATGTGAAATTCATGTGTTCTAAATTTAAGTTTATGATATCAAAAAAAGTTGAGAAGTCCGTAGCAACGCACGGGCATTCAACTAGTATCCGCCGGCAACCCCATTACTGAAATAGTAACCCTTTCAAAGGAGTATCAAGATACACATAGAGAGGAACAAATTGACCTTATCAGTTAACCTTTGACTCAGGACCAAATGTGTGTTGAATAGAATTTGCCCCAACGGACAAAGCAATAAGTGATGGGGTTGCCGGCGGGTAACAGTCAACATAGGCAAAGGTTAGTTGTAACCGTGACACCTCAGATTTTTTATCTTTTGAACTAAACTCGTTTGATCGAACCTAGGTTTTGAATTAAACTCATATTTTGCAGGTCTTTGCGGGACCGCCGCTTGCACCCTAATGGATACGGTTTATGCCTCTCCAGTCTCCACCCAAAAAAGACAACGTTTCCTAGGAAGAAAACGTTTAGCTACCGGATTCCCCTAAAGAAATTGCTTAGTTACCGGAGCTGCATAGCTTTTCGAGGCCAAGAATATAGCTGTATAGATCGGCAACACATCCGCTAGAAAAAGCCGCAGCAAATACCGAACCAATCTGCCTCTTCTTCTTCCTCTTCCTTCACTCAACACCACACCATGGCGTCTGATCAGAAACAACCAGACTGGTTGGAGCTTCCCTCCGATCTCCTGGAGCCTATCGCCAGGAGATCCCGCGATGCCGTCACCGGACACACCATGTTCCGCTCCGTCTGCCGGGCATGGCGCTCTGCAGTAGGACAAGCGCCGCGTCTTCTGCTTCGTACTGCTCTAGATGGTGCTGGTTCAAAACACGCGCTCGTCTTCCCTTTGTCGCGCGGGTGGTCGGTCGTCGTTGATGCCCGTGATGCATCCTGCCGCCTCTCTCACCTGGCTACGGGAACCACCGCTGTGCTGCCCAAGATCAACGCCTTCCGCGACCCCGACGCCACCTCTGGCACCACGCATGTCAAATATGTGCACTATACTGACGACGAAAGTGAGCGTGGAATCAACTGGCTTCCTCGGAACAAGATCAAGATCAAGATCATTGAGCCGTCCTGTCAGTTCTTCTTTCATAGTTATCTCGAATTCTCAGATTGCTTCCGCTTCGCCGTGCATTTTCCACCCGGTAAAACTCCTGAAGTAAGCACAGATGGCATGATGATCATGATGTGCCACAGGTGGTTAGCGGGCAGAAGAGGCATGGTTTTCTGCCGGCCTGGAGATGCGGCTTGGACAGAGATAGCAAGATGTTTATCGTGTTTCAGGGACTTTATTGATTTTGCCTACTTTCGAGGCAAGTTCTACGGCTTGGAACCCAAGGGGGTCACAAAGGTGTACGAAGCAACGACACTCAAGTTGCTCCACCAGATTGATGTACCGCAAGCGACCTTGAAACTTTCCTCCTATTTGGATTTGCCCGTTGATGGTAATCTTGGCGAGTTCCATTACTTAAATCTAGTTGTGTTGCCGAGTAAGATGCTCTTGGTCAGGACCAGCGGGAAATCATCGTGGTTGGAGGGCTTCGACGTCTTCGAGTTAGGGTCAAAGTCTGAGGACGAAGAAAAGATCACTTGGCGCAAAGTAACATGGGACGACATCGGGGGCAATTATGAGTTGTTCCTGGATGGCTACCACACAGCCTTTTGCAAGAGCAACACTGGAAGCGGAACTCGAATCTACTGTGTTCTCGGCCGGCACCGTGAACCCACTACGGCAGCATATTGCTACGACACGAGAGAGAACAAATTTGAATGCATATATAGAACTCCGGCCAATAACAACACGGAATATTCAACCAAACCTAGTTGGTTTGTTCCCTAGCTAAGCCACATCTTTCTGTCTCAATGTAATTACCTACCTAGTTGATTTTGTAGTGCGACGTTTTAAATACGATTATGGTCTTTTGAGTAAATATGTGTTATACGACCGTCTGTGTTTGTACCGTGCATCGTTAAAATTTACATGTCTCTTTATATTTCTGGTGAAAAAGGGTAAGGCCTGTGAAAGTTTAGGTTAAGGTGTCGTACCCTGTTGGGGGCACACCGTGCGTGCTATATAGGGAGGTTTAACCAACAACCTCAAAAGGATTACATCAGATCGTAACAGGTGATACGCCTCTATCCTTATATCACGGATGGGCTTTACATCTTGGTGTACACGACACGGCTATTCTAACACACCCCCTCAATCATAACTTATCTAAGTTAAGATTGTTTCTAAAAGCTTCTAGTTGACGAACCGTAAGTGGTTTTGTGAAACCATCTGCAACTTGATCACCTGTAGGAATAAATCGAATATTCAACAATTTCTGAGCTACTCTTTCTCGAACAAAATGATAATCAACTTCAATGTGCTTAGTTCTAGCATAAAATACTTGATTAGCTGAGAGATAGGTTGCACCCATATTGTCACACCATAATTGTGCTGCTGAAGGATGAGGAACTCGTAGTTCCTTAAGTAAGGTTTGAACCCACATGACTTCAGCTGTGGCATTTGCAATAGACTTGTATTCTGCCTCTGTACTGGATCTAGAAACTGTGGCTTGTTTTCTTGCACTCCATGAAATTAAATTCGGTCCAAGAAATACAGCAAATCCACCAGTTGATCTTCTATCATCTGGACTGCCTGCCCAATCTGCATCAGAGAAGGCACTAACAAGCATAGAAGAAGACTTCATGAACTTCAATCCAAGATTAGGAGTAAACTTGAGATATCTCAGTATTCTCTTAACTGCTGTCCAGTGAACTGTAGTTGGTGCATGTAAGAATTGACATACTTTGTTGACAGAATAAGAAATGTCTGGTCTAGTGAGTGTCAAGTATTGCAAAGCACCAACTATACTTCTATATCTAGTAGAGTCCTCTATTCCAAGAGTATCTCCTTCAAACGCCGACAATTTCTCACTAGTTGAAATAGGTGTATTAGCAGGTTTGCAGTTTGCCATACCTACTCTCTTCAATACATCCGAGGTGTATTTATCTTGTGTCAACAATAAACCATCTTTTACCATCTTTACCTCAATGCCAAGGAAGTAGTGTAGGTCACCTAAATCCTTTAGGGCAAACTCCTCTTGAAGATCTCGAAGAAGTGACATAGTTGCTTTTGGACATGAGCTAGCAACAATTATATCATCAACATAAATTAGTACAAAGATGATAATTTTTCCTTTAGAATAAAAGAATAGTGACGTGTCTGCCTTGGATGCTTGAAATTGAAGTGCTTGCAACTTCGTACTCAGTTTGGAGAACCATGCTCGGGGAGCTTGTTTTAACCCATACAAGGCTTTATCAAGTTTGCAGATGTACTTATCTTTTCCTTTAATCTCATACCCAGGTGGTTGGCTCATATAGACATCTTCCTCCAGAACACCATGTAAAAACGCATTCTTCACATCTAGCTGTCGTAGGCTCCACCCCCTGGACACAGCAATAGACAATACAAGACGAATAGTTGCTGGTTTGATTACAGGACTAAAAGTGTCCTCGTAGTCAATCCCATATCTTTGCTTAAAACCTTTAGCAACTAATCTAGCTTTATACCTATCTATGCTACCATCAGATTTTCTCTTTAATTTTATAGACCCATTTGCAATCTATAACATTTTTTCCAGCATATTGTGGTGAAACTAAATGCCAAGTCCTATTTTGCATGAGTGCATTATATTCTTCATCCATTGCACATTTCCATTTTTTATTTTTTAGTGCTTCATCTAAATTTTCTGGTTCACCCGTGGTAGCTAGGTTTGCATACCTGATAATACCATTTGTATGCCTCTTTTTCGGCAGCCCATATGCAACGGTGCCATCTGTGAATTTTCTCGGTTGAACAATACCTTTCTGAAGTCTTGTTACCGCGCGCTGCACAGGAGGAGCAACTGGATCTGAAGCCGCAGAAGATCTAGCACCTGCAGCAGGTGCGGCAGATGAATCCACATCGGGATCGCTGCCTGCAGGCGCATCTGTCTCGGGATTCACCTCGTCATGCGCAGATGATCCTGTGGCTTGCGTGTGTCCACTCGGTGGCGACGGAGGTTCCGCAGAAAATCCCGTCGCTGTGCTGGTGCCATGCAACGGTGACCCGCTCACATGCGGCGAGGGCGACGTGGCTGGGGATGATTCACCGCGAGCCTCTGGCGGGGATCTGTGCAATGATTGCGGCAATCGGGCAGACGCGCTTTGGCGATCCTGAGACGATCTCACCGGTGTCGCTAGCGCCTGTCCATGCAGACGTGCCGGAGCACCATTTTCTTCATTTTCTTTTTGGTTTTCTTCTCCTTCTCCATTAGCTTGATTTTCTGTAAGTACAGGAAAAGGCTCACAAGTAACATTAGCATGGTTATTAGCCGCAATTTCAATTTGATCATCTTTAGTTTCACCCCCATGATCGAATTGATCCGGATTTAGGAGATTTGGAGATAGCAACAAGATTTCGGATCTAAGCCGTGCTCCAGCATTTGTATGAAGTTTGGCAAACGGAAAAATAGTTTCATCAAAAATAACATCTCTAGAAATGTAAATTCGACCAGAATTGATATCTAGGCATTTAAAACCTTTATGAATGTTGATATAACCCAAGAATACACATTGAACAGATCTATACTGAAGTTTGCGTGCATTGAAAGGACGAAGGTTTGGATAGCATGCACAACCAAATATACGAAGAGAACCATAGTCCGGCTTGATTTGTTCAAGTTTTTCTAGCGGAGTGGAGAAATCAAGAAGTTTTGTGGGAAGGCGATTGATTAAATAGACCGCAGCTATAAAAGCTTCATCCCAATATTTCAAAGGCATGGAGGCTTGAGAAAGAAGTGAGAGGCCAACTTCTACGATATGTTTGTGTTTTCTTTCAGCCGATCCATTTTGCTGGTGGGCATGTGGGCAGGACACATGGTGTGTAATGCCCATGGTTCTAAAAAAGGAATTCAATTTCTCATATTCTCCTCCCCAATCAGAGTGTAATGTAATTATTTTTCGTCCAAAACGACATTCAACAAGAGCCTGAAACTCATGAAATATATGAAAAACTTCAGATCGATGTCTGAGAAGATAGATCCATGTGAACTTGCTAAAATCATCAATAAAGCTAACATAATAGTTCTTGCGACCAAAGGAATCAGGGGCTGGACCCCATACATCGGAAAAAATCAACTCTAATGGATGATGAGAAATACTAGTGGATCTAGGATAAGGCAATTGGTGACCTTTTGCCTTTTGACACGCCTCACAAACATAATTTTTATTCTCACTAGAACAAGGGAGATTATTCTTGCTAATGACTTGACGGACAATTGTAGAAGCCGGGTGGCCTAGACGATGATGCCAGCGCTCATGAGATGGCTTGATGGCGTTGAAGACTTGTTTGGATGGTGATGAGGATGAATGTGGAAGACGGTATAGGCCAACCCTACAAGGACCGTCAACCAGAGTTCTCCTCGTGACCTGATCCTTGACACAGAAGAATTTTGGATGAATTTCTAGAAAAACATGATTGTCATTGACACATCTATGAGCAGAGATTAGATTTTTGCTTGCATCGGGAACATGGAGAATACTATTTAGATGAAGATTTCGATCATGAGTTGAAATAATTGAATGACCAATGCGGTTAATAGCCATACCTGCACCGCTAGCGGTGTGGACTTGATCATTGCCATGATACTTGTCATGGACATGGAGTTTTTCTACTTCTCCTGTAACATGGTCGGTGGCGCCTGTGATACGTCTCAAACGTATCTATAATTTCTGATGTTCCGTGTTGATATTATACCAATTGTTACATGTTTTATATACACTTCATAGCATTTTTATGCATTTTCTGGGACTAACCTATTAACACGATGCCACAGTGCCAGTTCCTGTTTTCTGCTGTTTTTGTATTCCAGAAAAGCTAGTCTGGAAATATTCTCGGAATTGGACGAAACTTGGACAGAACCTCCTATTTTTTTCAACACGTACACGGAGTCCAAAGGAGAGACGGAGGAGAGCCACGAGGCACCCACACCATGGGGCCGCGCGAGCCCCCCCTGCCGCGCCGTGGGGTGGTGTGGGGCCCACGAGCCTCTCCAGCCGCCGCCCTTTTGCCTATTTATTCCTCCCGACGCGAAAACCCTAAATACCCGAGCCATTATCCACGAAAAGTTCCAGAGACGCCGCCGCCGTCAACCCTAGCTCGGGAGGGTTCAGAAGCTCTTCCCGGCACCCTGCCGGAGAGGGGAATCATCACCGGAGGGCTCTACATCACCATGCCTGTCTCCGGAGTGATGCGTGAGTAGTTCATCCGTGGACTACGGGTCCATGGCAGTAGCTAGATGGTTGTCTCTCCACTTTATGCTATCATGTTTAGATCTTGTGAGCTTCCTATCATGATCAAGATCATCTTATTGTAATGCTACATGTTGTGTTTACTGGGATCCGATGAATATTGAATACTATGTCAAGTTGATTATCAATCTATCTTATATGTTATTTATGATCTTGCATGCTTTCCGTTACTAGTAGATGTTTTGGCCAATTAGATGCTTGTAACTCCAAGAGTGAGTATTTATGCTAGATAGTGGGTTTATGCCTCCGGTAATCTGGGAGAGTGACAATAACTTTTAAGATTGTGGATGTGCTGTTGCCACTAGGGATAAAATAACCGATGCTTAGCTTAAGGGTGCGCCGTTAGGTCTAATACATATGTTTACATTACGCACATTACTTAATGCAATTATCCGTTGCTTGCAACTAAATACCAACGGGGAACTCGGCTGACAACCTGGCGGTGGATTATTAGTCATAGATGCTGCTGGATAATGGTCTATGTATTTTGTCGTAATGCCCACATGAATATCATAGTAATCATCATGTCATATATATGCATTGTCATGCGCTCAATATTTTGTCAATTGTCCAGCTGTAATTTGTTCACCCAGCATGTTAGTTATCTTTTATGGAGAGACACCACTAGTGAACTGTGGACCCCGGTCCATTCTTTTACACTAATAATACAACCAACTGCAAACATTGTTCCTTTTCATTCTCTGCAATTTACTACTGTTTTCCACACGATACGTTTAATCATTTGTTTTCAGCAAGCCGGTGAGATTGACAATCTCACTGTTTCGTTGGGGAAAAGTAGTTTGATTGTGTTGTGTGCAGATTCCACGTCGACGCCGGATTCTCTGGTGTTGCGCCGTGCCATATTCCGCCACCAACAACCTGCAGAAGTGATTTCTTGCTCCTACTGGTTCGATTAAACCTTGGTTTCATACTGAGGGAAACTGCTGCTACACTGCTTCATACCTTCCTCTTGGGGTCTCCCAACGAACGTGTGATCCACGCAATCAAGCATATTTTCTGGCGCCGTTGCCGGGGAGTAAGAGGATTTCTGCAAGGGGAGTTTCACGCTTCCAATCTCTTTACTTTGTTATTGTCTTGCTTAGTTTATTTTTATCTAGTCTTGTTTGCTTTTAATTATCAAAAACACACAAAAAAATTAGTTTCTTGCATCTAGTTTATTTCGGTTTGTTATTATGTCTAGTTGTTTACTTGCTATCAATGGCTTCTCTCTTTGATACTAAATATTATTGACACGGTGGGTTCAAGGAGGAACAGCAAAATTATTATGAGGAATATCGCTTATCTCAAAAAGGGAAACATCTATGGGAACAAATAAGTAGATTGAATTATTTTGCTAAGAACTTGTGTTTTACATATGATGAATCCTACTGCTTTAATGAATCTTTTTGTTGTAGAAGGCATAAACACCTCCCTTTCCAATGTGATTATAATGATAATGAAACCTTGACTGCTTATTCTAAAGGAAACTATGACTTTGGTAATCTTGAACAAACTGAAGATTTTTTTGTTTTTAAGGGTGCCTATGAAATTGCTGGTTATATTCACGATGATGATTCTCCTTATAAATCTGAAAAATTTGCTATACTTGGTTATTACCTTGAATATTACAATGATAATCCTTATATCACTGAATTTTCTTAGAAAACTTATTCTCCAGAACAATTTGCTACCTTTCAGGAACCTGTGAGAGAAGAAATTGCTGAAACTGAAAGCTCATTGGATGAAAAAGAGGAAGAGATTGATGAACAAAAGGAGGATCTACCTCCTAAAGTTAGTGTCGCAACAGTGGAACATGGGGTTCCCCTAGTACTGCCAAACTGGGTCCACCCCATGTGGGCCCAAGATGAAGATGGACAAGACCAAGACTCAAGTCAAGCTGGCGGGTTCACCGTCAAGACACGCATGGCCTACGACGACTAAGGGCTCCGGTCCTGGGGACCTTCCGGGTCCCCGAATCAAGCGAGAAGGCCAGGAAGGACCCGAGAGCCGAGTTCCCGGCAGGAGGCCAGGCTCCCTCCCGGGTACTTCTTACGTTCCTGTAGATAAGCACTCCACCTCACCACGGAAGACTTGGGAAGCAAGGCGAAGGCAGCGCGGGCGGGAAGTACGTCCCGTGGTGGTGTCAGCTCCTGTCCACCCCAAGGCGGACGCTCCCACCTAACCCAGAGGAGACGCTAGGCTGAGGAGAGGCCACGTCTCCCCCTAAACTAGATGAGGAGGGTCCTTCACCCCGAAGGTCCCTCATGCTCCTCACGTGACCCTGTGGCAACCCCTTAGCCTATAAAAGGAGGACCAAGGCACGAGAGGAGGGAGGGGGGAAGATAGAGCAAGGACGAGCACAAGCTAGAACCAGAGCAAGACTAGACTAGGGCTGCGGAGGTAGAGAGGAAGGTGATCTCCTCCGGGTCAGGACCTGTCCTTCTTCTACCTTGGGCCAAAACCCTTCCGGGTACCCTGTCCGGGAGGTTCCATTGTAAGCCACACTATGAAGAACTCATCAATCCAGACATGCAGGAGTAGGGCTTTTAGCCTCCGGCGGCCTGAACCTGGGTAGCTCCTTGTGTCCCTTTGGTTGCATGCTTTGATCGTGGAGAGGAGAGCTTGATCTAGACTCCGCCCAAGAAGACGATTCTCAGCCTCCTTCGCGCCCCGTGCCGAACCTAAAAGGGGGTATCCTATACTCCTGGTGTCCGTGCAACGAGACACGACAGTTAGTAACTCTTTAACTCTTACATTATATGATTACCCCCATGCCTACCTAAGGAGGAAGAATGTTATATTGTTGAATGTCATGATTCTATTGAAATATCTCCTTTTGATAAATTTGAAGTAAAAAACTCCTTGACTCAAGTAGAAAAGGAAATTGCAGAAAGTAAAAATGTGCTCCCTAATGTTTATATGATAATGCTCTTGATGATGGTCCTATATTGCCTAATGATATTTATTACTATTATTGTCAAAAGTGGGTTTGATAACCCCACTGTTTTTTAGCTTAATAAAAATTATGTGTTTGTAGATCATGAAAAGCATGCTTTATGTGATAGTTATATTGTTGAGTTTGTTCATGATGCTACTGAAAGTTATTATGAGAGAGGAAAATATGGTTGTAAAAGTTTTCAAGTTACTAAAACACTCTCTTATGTTGAAAGTTTTGAAGTTATATTTGTTTCATCTTTCTATGCTAGTTGCTTTATGCTTCAATAATTTATTTTGTTATAAGATTCCTTTGCATAGAAAGTGGGTTAGACTTAAATGTTTGATATTTGCCTCTTGATGCTCTCTTTTGTTTTTCAACTCTTATTCTATGAGAGCATCATTAAAATCTTCAAGCCTAGCTAAAAGGCATTAAAGAAAGCGCTTTTGGGAGGCAACCCATATTTTTGTTTTCAGTTTTTGTCAAGGAGTTGTTTACTTCTGTAACAATTCCTTTGTATCTTTATTTTATCGCATTGTTGTGCCAAGTATTGCCTCTAATAGGAAGATGATGCTAGATTTGGATTTCTGCGCAGGAACAGATTTCTGCTGTTCACCGTTTTAATTCTGTAAAATCACAGAAAAATTATTTAAATCTGCAAATTTTTGTGCGTGATCCTCAGATATGTACGCATCTTTCGTTAGTTTAAAGTTTTTCGATCTGAGCAACGTAAGTGCCTCGAAAAAATTCGTCTTTGCGGACTGTTCTGTTTAGACAGATTCTGTCTTTTATTTTTCGCATTCTCTCTTTTACTAGTGTTGAGTGGAATTCTTTTTTAGGGTGAAGAGCTTCACATAACATCAGTGGCAGTAGCTAATGTTAAAAGTAACGGTCATGTTTGTGTCCTTATAGAACATGTGAGTTTTTGATTGTGCACTAACCCTCTAATGAGAATTACTTGAGTTTGGTGTGGCGGAAGTTTTCAAGGGTCAAGAGAGAAGGATGATATAATGTGATCAAGAAGAGTGAAGAGCTTAAGCTTGGGGATGCTCCCATGGATCACCCCAGCATATTTCAAGAAGACTCAAGCGTCTAAGCTTGGGGATGCCCAAGGCATCCCCTTCTTCATCAGCAACTTATCAGGTCATCTCTAGTGAAACTATATTTTAATTCTTTCACATCATATGTGCTTTACTTGGAGCGTCTGTGTGCTTTTATTTTCAGTATTTTATTTTTCTTATGGTCAACTTGATTGGACCCAGCATTCTTGATTGGGAGAGAGACACGCTCCGCTTTTTCATATGAATACTCCTATTCTTCACTTATACTTGTTGAGTATTCTTATCTAGCTATTGCTATGCTTTTAGCTCCTGTTTTGCATGCATCTCTTATTCAGAGCTGTTAGTTCTTTTAAAGAAAGTACTCTCTTGCTTCACTTATAATTGTTTGGAGAGTTTATGTTGAAATAAATTGATTGGTGTTTGGTTGGAACAGAAAATGTTGCATGTGGTAGATGGTATAATGGAAAAAGCTTACATATTCTTGTAGATCACTGTATTGGATAATTTGATACTTGTCAATTGTTTTGAGTTATCAAGTAGTTCATGTTTAAGCTTTTGTATCATGTAGTTAAAACCTATTAATGAAGAACTACCGTAAAGCTCGTTGAAATTTGGTTTGCATGATTGGTATCTCTAAGGTCTAGATATTTTCTAGTAAAAGGGTTTGGTTAACAAGGAAGACAGTGTAGAGTCTTATAATGCTTGCAATATGTTTTCATATAAGTCTTGCTGTGTCGGTTGATATCCTGTGTTTGCTTCAAATAACCTTGCTAGCCTAAACTCTGTACTGAGAGGGAATGCTTCTCGTGCATCCAAAACCTTGAGCCAAAATCCATGCCATCTGTGTCCACCATAACTACCTATATGTGGTATTTCCTTGCCATTCCAAGTAAATTTTTCATGTGCTACCTTTAAACTATTCAAAATTATTACTCCTATTTTGTGTCAATGTTTACCAAGCTCATGAGGACGGGGTGGATGTCTTTATGTCAACTGTCAAACAGACTTTACCACCGGACTAGCGGCATATACATCCGCTTATCCATTAATTTTGCAAAAAGAGCTGGCAAATGGGGTGCCCAGTCCCAATTAATTACAACTTTAACCGCTTAATTCTCTTCACATTTTTGCCCTGATTTATCAGTCAAGCAATGACAAACAGTGAAATATCTGCATGTGTAAACAAAAGAGAAAGAGGGATGATCTGCCTTGCTGGTAGAAATAACGTCCTTCATGGGAGCCGCTCTTAAAAGTCTGGTTGGCAGGGGTCATATTGTACTTTCCATTTTCTGATTCGTTGACAATTAACAAACACCTCTCAAAACTTATTTTTACTCTCTATATGATTTCAAAAACTTAAAAAGCTCTAGCACATGATTTAATCCCTGCTTCCCTCTGCGAAGGGCCTTTCTTTTACTTTTATGTTGAGTCAGTTTTCCTACTTCTTTCTATCTTAGAAGCAAACACTAGTGTCAACTTTGGTGCAACAATTTTTATATGCTTGTATATTGCACTTATTATATTGCTTTGTGTTGACAAATATCCATGAGATATATATGTTGAAAGTTGAAAGCAATTGCTGAAGCTTAAATCTTCCTTTGTGTTGGTTAAATACCTTTTACTTAGAATCTATTGCTTTATGAGTTAACTCTTATGCAAAACTCTTTGATGCTTGTCTCGAAAGTACTATTCATGAAAAGTTTTTGCTTATATGATTCAGTTGTTTGCTCATTATCTACTTGCTAGCAAACTATAGACCATTGACCTGGATCACTTCATTCATAACATGTGCTTTACAATATTATTTGATCAAGATTATGATTGTAGCATGTCACCTCAGAAATTATTTTGTTTTTATCGTTTTACCTACTCGAGGACGAGTAGAACTAAGCTTGGGGATGCTTGATACGTCTCAAACGTATCTATAATTTCTGATGTTCCATGTTGATATTATACCAATTGTTACATGTTTTATATACACTTCATAGCATTTTTATGCATTTTCTGGGACTAACCTATTAACAAGATGCCACAGTGCCAGTTCCTGTTTTCTGCTGTTTTTGTATTCCAGAAAAGCTAGTCTGGAAATATTCTCGGAATTGGACGAAACTTGGACAGAACCTCCTATTTTTCCAACACGACACGGAGTCCAAGGAGAGAGGAGGAGCCACGTGGCACCCACACCATGGGGCCGCGCGGCCCCCTGCCGCGCCGTGGGGTGGTGTGGGGCCCACGTGGCTCCAGCCGCCGCCCTTTCGCCTATTTATTCTCCCGACGCGAAAACCCTAAATACCCGAGCCATTATCCACGAAAAGTTCCAGAGACGCCGCCGCCGTCAACCCTAGCTCGGGAGGGTTCAGAAGCTCTTCCCGGCACCCTGCCGGAGAGGGGAATCATCACCGGAGGGCTCTACATCACCATGCCTGCCTCCGGAGTGATGCGTGAGTAGTTCATCCTTGGACTACGGGTCCATGGCAGTAGCTAGATGGTTGTCTCTCCACTTTATGCTATCATGTTTAGATCTTGTGAGCTGCCTATCATGATCAAGATCATCTTATTGTAATGCTACATGTTGTGTTTGCTGGGATCCGATGAATATTGAATACTATGTCAAGTTGATTATCAATCTATCTTATATGTTATTTATGATCTTGCATGCTTTCCGTTACTAGTAGATGCTTTGGCCAAGTAGATGCTTGTAACTCCAAGAGTGAGTATTTATGCTAGATAGTGGGTTCATGCCTCCGGTAATCTGGGAGAGTGACAATAACTTCTAAGATTGTGGATGTGCTGTTGCCACTAGGGATAAAATAACCGATGCTTAGCTTAAGGGTGCGCCGTTAGGTCTAATGCATTTGTTTACATTACGCACATTACTTAATGCAATTATCCGTTGCTTGCAACTTAATACCAACGGGGAACTCGGATGACAACCTGGCGGTGGATTATTAGTCATAGACGCTGTTGGATAACGGTCTATGTATTTTGTCGTAATGCCCACATGAATATCATAGTAATCATCATGTCATATATATGCATTGTCATGCGCTCAATATTTTGTCAATTGCCCAGCTGTAATTTGTTCACCCAGCATGTTAGTTATCTTTTATGGAGAGACACCACTAGTGAACTGTGGACCCCGGTCCATTCTTTTACACTGATAATACAACCAACTGCAAACATTGTTCCTTTTCATTCTCTGCAATTTACTACTGTTTTCCACACCATACGTTTAATCCTTTGTTTTCAGCAAGCCGGTGAGATTGACAACCTCACTGTTTCGTTGGGGCAAAGTAGTTTGATTGTGTTGTGTGCAGATTCCACGTCGGCGCCGGATTCCCTGGTGTTGCGCCGTGCCATATTCCGCCACCAACAACCTTCAGAAGTGATTTCTTGCTCCTACTGGTTCGATTAAACCTTGGTTTCATACTGAGGGAAACTGCTGCTACACTGCTTCATACCTTCCTCTCGGGGTCTCCCAACGAACGTGTGATCCATGCAATCACCTGTGTCCATGTGCCACGGATTATCGGCACCACCATTGTAGTTGTTGTAGTTGCCGTTGTTGTAGTTGTAGTTGCCGTTGTTATAGTTGTCGTAGTTTTTGTTGTAGTTGCCGTAGTTGTTGTTGTAGGCGGCGGCAGCGGTCCACTCCTTCGAGACAAAATCCGCATCATAGCGGTACCAGCAGTCGGTAACGACGTGACCCACGACGCCGCAGAGCTGGCATCTCGGGCGGTCACCGCGATCACCGCCTCCGCGGCCACGGCCATTGTTGTTGTAGTTGCCGCGGCCACGGTTGTTGCCGCCGTGGTTGTTGTAGCCGCCATGGCCACTTGGGCCACCTCCGTTGTAGCCACGGCCTTGCCTGCCGCGGCCACCGGGTCCTCGTCCACCGAAGCGCCCACGTCCGCCACGCATGGCGGCATTGGCGGAGGATGGAGCGTATGCTGTCGTGGGTTTGTCACGTCAGGTGTCATAGATGACTTCGTAGGTGTGGGATTACGTGAGTCAAGCATCTCCGAGGTTGGGATCGCAGGAACAAAGATCAACACAGATTTACCCAGGTTCGGCCCCCTCAATGTGAGGTAAAAGACCTACTTCCTGCCTACCCTAGATTGGTATTGATATGATAATCGAGGTGTTACAATGGAGGCGATCCAATCTGGTACTCGCCGTATGAGCTAGGGTTTAGGGCTTGATAGCTTGACCCCCTCTAAGTCCTGCGAGTCCTCTTTATATACACAGAGGCTCGTCAGGTTACAAGAGTTCTACACGAAGCCTGATTATCTTTCTTGTCTTCCAAGGCAAGCTGCACCGACCTTCTGGAACTTTCCTTTATGGAGTCGCGACGCGAGATTGGCCCATCTTTCACGTGGCCCAATAATGATAGCGCAGCCTTAAGTCGCGGGTTAATCATTCCCCCGACATTAGCCCCAAGCGTGGCCTGAACTTCATAGTATTTCTTGATCTTGAATGTTTAGGCCGCGCTTTTCCTTATTTCGCGACTTATAATTGTGCAGGATTGGCCTTGACTCGCACCTGGAAGATCATCTGACTTCATGAGTTCTTTGTTAGAGTAGCCTGATAGCTTCAGAACTTGATGACGATCCATCTTCAAATTTTTGATGATAATATGATGTAGCCCCCAAGGATTGAGAGGATGTATCGTGGTAATCATCTCAATTCTTCTCAGAGAATTCTGAAGGTCATCACCTGTAACTTGATATCATGAATAAAACAATTGTTAAGATACAAGTAATTGTAATTGGTGTTGCCGTACTATAAGCAGTACATCGACCTCTAGTTAGGCCATCTGAATCCTTAAGTGGGCACTCGCGCGACTCAGTATTTCCTAGGAACATGTGTGTTCAGGGTCGAGAGCGGCCATGATAGGCAATCAAGCTCGATTGACGCCACACCCCAGTACTTTGGCCACATAATGCGAGTAGCAATCCAACTTAAGGTAAATTTGATAATTGCCAATAAATCGGCTGTTTCAGGGTAACAAAGACCCCAAGAAACATAATGATATTGCCATGATAGGCTAAGCTATGATAAGCTTTGATTATGATGACACATAAGGTCGCGCCTTGGTGGCAACCGAGTGTTATACATAGGGTTGGATCGCGCGTAGGTGGCGATCCATGGTGATACATGGGGTCGGTCGCGCCTAGGTGGCGACCAGAGATGATACAAAGTTTACGGCCGCGCCTAGGTGGCAGCCGGTTTCTGATACAAGGGTCGATCGCGCCTGGGTGGCGATCAGATGTTGCATAGGTCGCGCCTAGGTGGCGACCAAAGTTGAAGTTCTAGCCCTGAGTGGCTGTGATGATACTCAGCTATAAAGCTAGAAAGGATGATGCTTGGCTCTGATTAGCCTTTTCTTATGTATAGTACGGTCGCAGGTGTGCGACGTTCCAAGGGCGAGGTGCCTCGAGACGATCCTCGAAATCATGGCGTTCGCTGCTTTCTTCCCTTACATCCAGCAGGTAGTACGACCATTGTTTAGCTTCTTGCTGATGATGTAGGGTCCTTCCCATGGAGAGGACAGTTATGCATTCCCTTGTGATCTTGTTTAAGTCGCAGTACTAGGTCGCCTTCTTGAAAGGTGCGGGTTTTGATGCGTCTGGCATGATAGCGTCGCAAGTCTTGTTGATATACTGCTGACCTTGATGCTGCCAAGTCTCTAACCTCTTCTAATGTGTCCACTGAGTCTTGCCGAGCTATCTCATTATCTGTCTCGATGTAAGCCGCAACTCTTGGTGAATCATATGATGTCGCTGGGCATGACTGCTTCTGCTCCATAGACCATGAAATATGGTGTAAATCCTGTGGATCTGTTAGGGGTTGTTCTTAAGCTCCACAGTACTGCTGGCAGTTCTTCCACCCAACATCCTGGAGATGCTCGACCTTTTCAATAAGGCGCGGCTTAATTCCATGGAGAATTTCCTGGTTAGCTCGCTCAGCTTGTCCATTGCTCTGCGGGTGTGCTACTGACGTGAGGTCCAATCTTATCCCATTGTCTGCGCAAAATATCTGTGTAGCCCCTTCAGAGGTGTTGCTCCCATTGTCTGTAATGATACTATGGGGGTAACCGAAGCGGAATATGACCTTTTCAAGAACTTGACTGCTGTTTCAGCCTCGCAATCTCCCACAGGTTCTGCTTCTATCCACTTTGTGAATTTGTCCACCATGACCAGGAGGTGAGTTTTTCCGTTTGAAGACCGTCTGAAGGGCCCTACCATGTCAAAACCCCATACGGCAAAAGGCCATGTGATGGTATTGTGCGAAGTGCTTGAGCTGGCATATGATCTTGCCTAGCGTATCTTTGACATCCGTCGCACACTCTGACAATTTGCTCTGCATCTGCTAATGCTGTTAACCAGAAGAATCCATGTCGGAACGCCTTTGCCACCAAAGATCTTGACGAAGCATGATGGCCACAATCGCCTGAATGAATTTCGTGCAAGATTTTTCGTCCCTCTTCTGGTGAGACACATCTTTGGAATGCTCCTGACACGCTGCGCTTGTATAATTCGTTGTTGATGATTGTATAGGCCTTTGATCGTCGTATGATTGCGCGCCTCAATCTCATCGTCTGGCAGCACTCCGCGACTTAAATATGCCATGTATGGCTCTGTCCATCCTGGCTGTTCATGCAGGGCTGCGACTAAAGTTGAATCGTCCTCTGGCTCTGCAATGTCAATCTCTGCTGGAGGTTTGACTGATGGATTGTGCAGTTCATCCAGGAAAACATTGGGTGGGACTGACTGTCTGTTGGATCCAAGCCGAGACAGGGCATTGCAGCTTCATTTTGTCTCCGATCAATATGTTCAACTTGGTATCCAGTGAAATGTCCAGCAATTCTGTCCACCTCTCTTCTATATGCAGCCATGTTCGCATCCTTGCTGTCCCACGTTCCGGAGACCTGCTGTGCCACCAAGTCTGAATCGCCAAAACAGCGTATGCGACTGATGTTCATCTCCTTTGCTATACGTAGACCATGAAGCAGTGCCTCATACTCCGCCACGTTATTTGTGCAGTTGAAGTGTATCTGTAGCACATACCGCAGCTTGTCTCCCTTGGGAGATGTTAGAACAACTCCAGCCCCCGAGCCTTGCAACTGTCTTGACCCATCAAAATGCATGGTCCAGTATTTGGTTTCTGCCATGCTAGGAGCGACTTGGATTTCTGTCCAATCGTTAATAAAATCTGCAAGGGCTTGCGACTTAATTGATGTGCGCGGCTCGTAGCTGATGTGATGTGGTCCCAACTCGATCGCCCACTTAGCGACTCTTCCAGTAGCTTCTCGATTACGGATGATATCTGCCAACGGTGCTGAACTAACCACAGTTATTGGATGCTCTTGGAAGTAGTGCTTCAGCTTGCGACTCGCCATGAACACTCCAAACACCAACTTCTGCCACTGTGGGTAACGCTGTTTGGAAGCTGTGAGGACTTCGCTCACGTAATATACTGGTCTCTGGACAGGGTATTCCTTTCCTGTTTCTTGTCTCTCCACAACCATGACAGCGCTCACAGCGCGGGAATTTGCCGCTATGTATAGTAGCATTGGCTCTTTATCCTTTGGAGCCGCCAGAACTGGAGCATTTGTCAATTGATGTTTCAAGGCTGTCAGAGCTTCGTCGGCCTCTGCGTCCCAAACGAAGGTGTCTGATTTTTTCAACAGTCTGTACAAAGGTAGTGCTTTCTCTCCCAATCTTGATATAAAGCGACTCAAAGCTGCTACGCAACCGGTAAGTCGCTGCACATCTTTTATCTTTTCTGGCTTTTGGAGATCCATCACGGCCTTTATCTTGTCAGGATTGGCCTCAATGCCTCTTTCTGATACTATGAATCCCAATAGCTTTCCTGCTGGTACTCCGAAGACGCACTTTGTGGGGTTGAGCTTCATGTTGTATTTTCTGAGATTTGTGAATGTCTCTGCCAGATCACTAATAAGATCCTGGCTAACTTGCGACTTAACCACAATATCATCCACGTAGGCGTGAACGTTGCGACCTATTTGCTCATGTAGGCAATTCTGAATGCATCTTTGGTAAGTCGCACCTGCGTTCTTCAACCCAAAGGGCATGCTGACATAACAAAAAGCTCCGAAAGGTGTAATGAAGGACGTCTTTTCTTGGTCCTCCCTCTTCATCTTGATTTGATGGTAACCGTTCTTTTTCATAACCAACACTGGGTTTGCCACCCATTCCGGATGGTATACCTCCGTGATGAATCCTGCAGCCAGCAAGCGAGCTATTTCCTCTCCTATTGCCTTTCTCCTATCATCGTGGAAACGCCGTAGTGGCTGCTTCACTGGTTTAGCCGCAGGATTCACTTTGAGGCTATGTTCTGCTAATTCTCTTGGTACCCCTGGCATATCTGACGGCTTCCATGCGAAGATGTCCTTATTTTCCTGGAGAAAAGCGACGAGGGCCTTCTCCTGCTCTTCTTCCATGTGTGCTCCAATGCTGGTTTGCTTGGATGAGTCGCCAGGAACAAGATTTATCAGCTTAGTGTCTTGGGCCGCTTTGAATTTCATTGGTGGCTCGGCAGATGGCGTGGTAACCACACTCATGTCGTTTGGGTCCACCTGCGACTTATAACCTTTTAGCTCTTCCGCGGCATAGGCGGATTCTGCGAAGGCCGCATCTCCCTTTTCACATTCTATCGCTTTTTCTCTATCTCCGTACACTGTGATGACCCCTTTTGGTCCTGGTATCTTCAACTGTAGGTACACGTAGCACGGCCTGGCCATAAACTTAGCAAAGGCCGTTCTTCCAAACAAGGCGTGATATGGGCTTTGGAATTTTACCACTTCGAAGCATAAGAATTCGCTTCTAAAGTTCTCTTCTGTCCCAAAAGTTACCCCTAGGGTTATTTTCCCCGCTGGCCGTGCGGACCTTCCTGGGACAATGCCGTGAAACACTGTTGACGTGGGCTGCAGGCTGGAACGTATCGTAGTACAAGATATTAATACTGCTTCCTCCATCCATAAGCACTTTGGTCAGCTTGTATCCTGCAACGTACGGTGCCACAACTAGCGCCAACTTGCCGGGTTCCCATACTTGTGGCGGGTGATCGTCGCGACTCCAGGTTACTGCGTATTCTGACCACCTTAACCAATTGGGTGTTGCTGGTATCACGGCGTTCACCTGCTGACTTCTGCGGCTCAACTTCTCTTCCCTTTTGGAGGTATCGATAACTATTGTGTGATACTGCCCCGTCTGCCTGGGGTTACTCGCGCCGTGCTGCCCAATATTTGTGTTATGAGCCGCACTAGGGTTTCCTTCATGGGAATTCCCCCGTTGTGTTGGCTCTCTTCTTTCCACTTCTTGTAGTAGTGGCATTGCGCCTTGGTATGGTCCGCTGGCCGTCCATCACCTGTCGCATGAAGGTCGCATGGCCGGTTGAAAACTTCTTGCATATTGATTGGACGGGAGCCGTATCCTCGACCCCTTCCACGCTGGTCTCTGAATCCTCCACGCGCATTGGCGACGAGCCCTGAGTGACCATCTTTGTTTTTGCGTTTGTTTTGATTTGCGTTGTTGTGGCTTGTTTGCTGCTGCTGGGGCTTGTTGGAGTTTTTCTTTCCTTTGGTAGCAACCTCCTCTTCTTCTCCGTCTGACGCGTCTCTGGTTTTATCTGAGCCGGCATATTTGTTAGCCGCAGCCATCACCTCGTTGAGGCTCTTGACTTTATCCTTCATGCGACCCAGCTTATGAATCAGCGGCTCGAACTTGCAGTTTTTCTCCATCACCAGGACGGCTGAGCTTGGTGGTATATTATCTGAGGAGTGTATTATTTCTGCCACCCTTTTCATCCAATGGCGACTTGACTCGCCTTCCTTCTGGACACAACGCTCTAGATCTTCTATATTGCAGAGTCGTTTGCAAGTTCCTTGGAAGTTCTTAACGAAGGCATCCTTCAGTTCCTCCCAAGTATTTATAGAGTTGGGAGGCAAATTTTGCAGCCATATGTGCGCTGCACCTTCTAGCTTCATGTTGAGGTACCTTGCACATATTTCCTCTGAGGCGTTCAAAATGCTCATCCCCATCTCGTAATTGTTCAGCCAGGTGGTTGGATCCATGCTGGCGTTGTAGTTTGCTACCTTGCGTGGCCCTTTGAAATCTTCAGGAAAAGATTCCGATCTGATCCTTTCAGTGAAACACGCGGTCCCTTGAGTCGCGAGGACAGGGCTATGGGCGCGCCTGCGGGGTTATCTGCGGGCCGCGTTTGCACCACTGGCATATTCGCCTGCGCTTCTGCGACTTGCTCCTGCTGCCTCTGTGCGACTCCTGACATGTTCTCTGGTGGCCTGCTTTGGACGCTTCCTTCTGCTGCAATCCTGTGATTGGCTGGTACAAGGGGCAGCTGTGCTTCGGCTTCCGCCCTATTGGCTTGTTGCAGGACTGCCGTACTTAGCATCTGAATCGCGCGCCGCGCCTCAGCATTGACCGGGTCATCGCCTGTTGGTACCATCTGAGTCAAGATATTAGCCGCAACATACATATTATCGACAGGGTTCTGGTAATGGCCCTGCGGGGTGTGAAACCTCCTTGGTTGTTGTTGGGTCTCTTGATTTGTTGGTACCCTTCCTTCCGCAGTCGCCTGGATTCCCATTCCCGCGGCTGGAGTGAGCGGGATTTCCACCGTTGGTTGAGTCGCGCGCAATTGTGTTTGCGGGTCAACCTGTCGTTGAGTCGCAGCCAGCGCGGCTACTCTCTGCCGCTCCTGTTGGATTCCTTGGTTTATCTGATCGAGCCTGCAGCGCTCTTCTTCCATCCTTCGAACCTCATACAGGAGCTCGACCCTGGCGGCCTCAATTTCTGTTGCACGGAGGGCGGCGTTCGTGGCTGACACGGGGACAAGAAGTGGGTTGCTTGGGGGTGCCGATGCCTCGGTTTCTCCAGCAGTTCCTGATGCGCCTGCTCCTCCGGTCGCGCCGTCTCTTGATCTGATGATAATGCAATTTCTGGTGGGTAACCCCAGCGACTTTCTTCAAAGGCAGGTGTAATGGACCCAAACTCTTGCGAGTCCATGCTTTCGACGGATTCATCCCCATCATCGGCGACTTCTTCTATTGAATCGCCTTCTTGGACCGAGCTAATGGACCTGCCACCGATGAAGCCAACGAAGACGTTGATGGATCCAAACGGGATGACGTGGCCGGTCTCCAAGTAATCTGCTTCTGGCCCCCAGCTTGAATTGTCGATGAGGGGTGTGCCATTGACCGTGATAATACGGCCAACAACAAGATCTTCAGCTCCCTTCATGGATCCTGCGCGGAACGTGACGCTCTTGACCGCAGGCCCACGGTGGGCGCCAACTGTCGTGGGTTTGTCACGTCAGGTGTCATAGATGACTTCGTAGGTGTGGGATTACGCGAGTCAAGCATCTCCGAGCTTGGGATCGCAGGAACAAAGATCAACACAGATTTACCCAGGTTCGGCCCCCTCAATGTGAGGTAAAAGACCTACTTCCTGCCTACCCTAGATTGGTATTGATATGATAATCGAGGTGTTACAATGGAGGCGATCCGATCTGGTACTCGCTGTATGAGCTAGGGTTTAGGTCTTGATAGCTTGACCCCCTCTAAGTCCTGCGAGTCCTCTTTATATACACAGAGGCTCGTCAGGTTACAAGAGTTCTACACGAAGCCTGATTATCTTTCTTGTCTTCCAAGGCAAGCTTGCACCGACCTTCTGGAACTTTCCTTTATGGAGTCGCGACGCGAGATTGGCCCATCTTTCACGTGGCCCAATAATGATAGCGCAGCCTTAAGTCGCGGGTTAATCATTCCCCGACATATGCTCCGCAAATCATTTGCTGACGGCTTTCATAAGAAAGAAGTTGCTGATATAATTCACTCACCGTGATTGGAGTTTCTCGGGTGAGAACAGAGGACACCAGAGAATTGTACTCCGGATCCTTGAGACCGGCAAGGGTGTAGGAGACCATGTCCTCGTCATCGAGGTACTTGCCGGCGGAGATCATCTCGTTCTCCAGGGTTTTTAACCGGCGACATATTCCACCATGGATTTGGCGCCCTTCTCTGCATTGGCGAGGGCGATGCGGGTGTTGGTGGTGTGTGCGCGCGATCTTGCCGCGTACATCTCTTGGAGTGTGTCCCAGAGCTCCGCCGCCGTGGTTGCTGACGCGGCGTGAGGTAGAATTTCCCTTGAGAGGGAGGACACGAGGAAGTGCAAGACCTGCTGGTCCTGTGCCACCCAGACACCGTAGTCCGGGTTCTCCACCTTGGTGCTCTTGTCACCTTCTTTGACGACGATCTCCTTCGACTGCGCCTTACGTGAGCTGTCGAGGAACCCCTCAAGCCGTGCTCCGCGCACAGCTGGAAGTACAAGTGTCTGCCACATGATGAAGTTGTTCTTGGTGAGTTTCTCGGCGACAGGAGTGCCGAAAGGATTGGAAGGTGCGGCAGGTTGGCTAGAAGAGGCCATGGATGCGATTGTAGATTGGCTAGATGCGTTGTGGAGGATGAGGCTCTGATACCATGTGAAAGTTTAGGTTAAGGTGTCGTACCCTGTTGGGGGCACACCGTGCGTGTTATATAGGGAGGTTTAACCAACAACCTCAAAAGGATTGCATCAGATCGTAACAGGAGATACGCCTCTATCCTTATATCACGGATGGGCTTTACATCTTGGAGTACACGACACGGCTATTCTAACAAGGCCATCCGTAGGACGATGCGAGGTCGTGGCATGCATCGTTCAATTTCTTTTATGTCTTCTTTTCTCCGGAATCTGTTAGGGGAAGCATTCGTCTTCCCATCAGCTCCAGGTTCCTCCATCGTCAAGCCAAAGATCAAAAGTATAAGAAGCTTGTGACACGGTGGAATCAAGTGCGGGCGCTGGCATTACATGCCTTTTTTGGTGGAATCGCAGCCAACAGGTCCATCATTGGTGGCTTCGACAGCCGTCATACCCACCTCATGATGTGGGGGGGGGGGGGGGGGGGGGGGGGGGATTCCTTCCTAAGGATACCTCTTCTCAGGGTTTTGAGAGGGTTAACGGTATTGAAACGGATAAGCCTTCATTTTAGGCCTCGGTTACGGTTAGTGTTTGGAAAGCGGAAGAGATCCCAGGTGCATATATATATCAGGTGTTCGGTATCCATTGTGCGCATAATTATCTTGAACTGTGACGTGGGTTCTGTCATTAGTACCATGATGGATGTTGATCTTCTCACTCTTCGCCGACACCGGATTGTGCGTATTCTTGTGGCTATGCTCGACACTCAGGTTTTTGAAAATATGGAAGATGTTGATGGCCATTTCATAAAGTCGGACATTGCGGTGAAATTCAAAGGGTATGATTTACGGTTTCATAGTGAGTCAAGTGAGTATGTGCAAGACACGGACTTTAATCCGTTTGTTTGAAAGCACAAAGGTGACAATGGTGAGTCAAAAAATGTCACGAAAAGGAGGACGTCGTTGGGCCTCGAAACCGAACAAGGGATCTTCGTCATAGGTTGCCGACTCGAATGTTCATATGACACATGATACTTCGGCACGAAGAAATTCTACGGCACTATTAGCTACGCCACAAAAGTAAATACGATGCTGATTGCGGTACACCTTTTAATCCCGATCCACGTACTCATAGGGTATCGAGCTAGCTGCTCGTCGCCGGGCCACGTCCTCCACGATTCTATACCAAGGTAACTTGCAGGTCATGCAAATGTCACAACGGCTGCCCGGTTCGGCAATCAGCCAGTGCGTTTATTAGTTCTAAAACGAGTCTGCTTTGCTGTTTTTTGTTTGCTTATGTATGTGGTTTATTTCATCTAAGCGATTTTCTGCTCCGGTTTTATCGGGGTTTTCTTGTTTTCGGGGTTTTTCTTGCTTTCTTATCGGTTTACAAATAGGTTTACTTTCTGCATATTTCAAAGAATGTTTATAGGCTACGTTCATATCAATTGTTAAATTGTATATCCGATTTTAAATAGTTCAAACCTATTTTATGTTCTCACCTTCTATTTCAGTTCAATTTTTTGTCTCCCGGTTTTTCAAACCGTTCAAATCTATGTTCTTGTAGTTTTTATTCATTTTCAATTATGTTCAGATTTTGCATATCGGTATGAAATCGTTTTATACCTATTTTCTGTTCAAATATAGTTTACATTTAACTTATTTAATTTGAATTTTTGGTTCTATGGTTTGTGATCATTCAAATCTCTTTCATGTTCACTTACTATTTTTTCAAACGTTTTTGTATCTTAGATTTGAAATCGTTTCAAACCTACTTTTATGTTCACCCACTATTTTCGTATTTGTTTTGCATCTAATGTTTGAAATCGTTCAAATATATTTTTGTGTTCACCTAATATTTTCGTTAAATTTGATTGTATCTCCGGTTTGGAACTGTTCAGTTTTTTTTTTCCGTTTGCTACTATTTTTGTTTCTAATTTTTTTACCTTGATTTTGGAAACGTTTAAATTATTTTTATGTTCACCTACTATTTCTCTTCAATTTTTGCATCCCAATTTGAAATCGCGGAAACCTATATTTAGTTCACCTACTTTTTCATAAATGTTTGTTGTATCCCCAATTTAAAATAATTCAAACATATTTTTTCACCTATTTTTTTGTTCAATTTTCTATATCCTGATATTTGATATTGCATCAAATCGAGTTTTGTCCACTTAATATTCTCTTAAACTTTGTTTCATCTCAGTTGTATTTTTTGTAAAAACTTTTTATTGTTTTGACTATTTTTTAAATAGTAGTAGAAATAGGAGCAGCCCGGCCGAGCCATAAAGAGCGGAGTGGGTATGCGGGGCGACGACATTTTGCCGCAAAACGTTCCCTGTAGACAGACTTCTATACGGCGCCCGTAGCAGCGTGCGGCGCCTGCACCGCCTGAAGGAAATCGGCTAAGAAAAGAAATCAACAGGAAAGAAAAACAAAAGAAACGAAAAAGGAAAATGAACAAATTGGGCCGGCCAGTCAATCGGGTGCACCAGGCACTACTGTATGTGGACGTTAATCTCAAAAAAAAAAAAAAATACTGTATGTGGACGAAACTATGTACGCGGGCGAGTCTGACCATACAGAGCGATTTATGCCTCTCTACCAAAAAAAAAGAGACAACGTTTCCTAGGAAGAAAACGTGTTTTTTGAAGTTTAGGAAGAAAATGTTTAGCTACCGGATTCACCTAAATAAATTGTTTACCTACCGACTACCGTAGCTGCATAGCTTTTCGAGGCCAGGAATATACTCTCCGGAACACATCCGCTAGAAAAAGCCGCAGCGTAGACCGAACCAATCCGCCTCCTCTTCTTCCTCTTCCTTCACACAACACCACACCATGGCGTCTGATCAGAAACAACCAGACTGGTTGGAGCTTCCCTCTGATCTCCTGGAGCCCATCGCCAAGAGATCCCGCGATGCCGTCACTGGACACACCGTGTTCCGCTCCGTCTGCCGGGCATGGCGCTCTGCAGTAGGACAAGCGCCGCGTCTTCTGCTTCGTGCTGCTCTAGATGGTGCTGGTTCAGAACACGCCCTCGTTTTCCCTTTGTCGCGCGGGTGGTCGGTCGTCGTTGATGCCCGTGATGCGTCCTGCCGCCTCTCTCACCTGGCTACGGGAACCACCGCTGTGCTGCCCAAGATCAACGCCTTCCGCGATCCCTGTGCCACCTCCGGCACCACGCATGTTAGATATGTGCATTATACCGACGATGAAAGCGAGCGCGGAATCCAATGGCTTCCTCGGAACAAGATCAAGACTGAGCCGTCCTGTGGGATATTCTTTGATAGTTATCTCAACTTCTCGGATTCCTTCCGCTTCGCCGTGAATTTTCCACCCGGTAGTACTCCTGAAGTAAGCATAGATGGCATGATCATCATGATGTGCCACAGGTGGATAACAGGCAAAAGAGGCATGGTTTTCTGCCGGCCTGGAGATGCGGCGTGGACAGAGATAGCAAGGTGTTCATCGTATTTCAGGGACTTCATTGATTTCGCCTACTTCCGAGGCAAGTTCTACGGCTTGGAACGCTATGGGGTTACAAAGGTGTACGAAGCAACGACACTTAAGCTCCTCCACCAGATTGATGTACCACAAGCGACCTTCAAGCTTTCTCCTATTTGGACTACCCCTTTGATGGTCATCTTGGCGAGTTCAATTACTTGAATCTAGTTGTGTTGCCGAGTAAGGTGCTCTTGGTCAGGACCAGCGGGAAATCATCGGGGTTGGAGGGCTTCGAGGTTTTCGAGTTAGGGTCAAAGTCTGAGGATGACGACATGATCACTTGGCGCAAAGTAACATGGGACAACATAGGTGGCAATTACGAGTTGTTCCTGGATGGCTACCACACAGCGTTTCGTGAGAACAACACTGGAAGCGGAACTCGGATCTACTGTGTTCTCGGCCGGCACCGTGAACCCACTAGGACAGCATATTGCTATGACACGGGAGAGAACAAATTTGAATGCATATATAGAACTCCGGCCAACAACAACACCGAATATTCAACCAAACCTAGTTGGTTTGTTCCCTAGCTAAGCCACTTCTTTCTATTTCAATGTAATTACCTACCTAGTTGAGTTTGCAGCGTGATGAACTATGTTTGTAAATGGCATGAAGCGCAATATTTTAAATACAATTACAGCCTTTTGAGTAAATGTGTGTTGTACGACCGTATGTGTTTGTATCGTGCATAGTTAAACTTTAAATGGCTTTTTTTCTGGCGAAGAAGGGTATGGCCATCTGTACGACCATGCGAGGTTGTCTCATGCATCGTTCAGTTTCCTTTATGTCTTGTTTTCCTCGGAATATTTTAAACGAAGCACCCTTATCGTCTTCCCATCAGCTCTAGATGCCTCCCTTGTTTGCGGTCTGTTTGATTGATCGTCGTCAAGCCAAAGCGAAAAACCACAAGAAGCGTTTGACGAGGGAAACAAGTGCGGGCGCTGACAGTACATGCCTGTTTTGGCGGAATCGCAGCCAACGAGTCCATTGTAGGTGGCTCCGGCTTACGTCACGCCCACCTCATGAGGTAAATTCCTTCTTCAGGATCCCTCTACTCAAGGTTTTGAGAGGTTTAACGATATCGAGATGGGTATGCCTTCATTTTAGGTCTGGATCATGGTTAGTGTGCCCAGGTACATGTATCAGGTGTGCCATATCAACCGTGCGCGTCGTTTTCAAAGGTAACTTGCAGATCATACAAAGGTCACAACAACTACCCGGTTCAGCAATCAGCCAGTGTGTTGATTAGTTCTAACACGAGGCTGCTTTGCTAGTTTTTTTTAGGGTTTGTTCTGTATGTGGTTTGTTTCAGCTTAGCGGTTTTCTGCTCCGGTGATATCGGGGTTTCCTTGTTTTTGGCCCTTTTTGTTATTTTCTTATCAATTTAAAAAGATGTTTATTTTCTGCATCTTCCAAAGAAGCGACAGTAGAAGTATACCTGGCCATGGGCCGGGCCGGGTCGGGCTTGGGCCGGGCCTAAAAAAGCCCACGGCAGAAAACTGAGGCCCAGGCCCTACCATCGGGCCTACTTTTCAAGCCCAAGCCCAGCCCATCTGGTAAAAAGCCCTGAAAAACCCTTAGGGCTTAGGGCAGTGGGCCGGGCCTCTTCCTTAAAATGCCAAGCCCAAGCCCGTCGAGGCCCTGCTGGTGGGCTCAAAACTCAGGCCCAAGCCCGGCCCACGGGCAAGCCCATCGGGCCTAGGCCCTGGATTTTAGGGCCGGGCCTGGGTGGGCCGACAGGGCCGGGCCGGAGATGGCCAGATATAAGTAGAAGCGATCTCGAAGTAGAGTATTAGTCATAGATGTAATGTCGTTGCACGGTCTATATACTTTGGACGTACTTCTTATATGAAATATTGACATGAACATTCATAAAAATAAGTAATAAAGATAAATACATTTTAATCACTGCTCAAATTTAATTTGTGCACCCAAACCATGCTTTATTTGGGGATATGCCTCTAGTAAAATAATGGACCGAGTGCATCTTTTAATATTATTTACATCCCCGTTTTACTTGCCTTCACCTTGTTTCCTCGCAGGTCTATTTTAACTTTTAGTGTTATTAACCACGTCCATCCACACCATTCATTTAATGCTTGTAACTAGCTGGATGGGAAGCCTTACAACATTCCTCGACATTTGAGCAAGTCAGTTTTGTGTTTTGGGTGCATCTCCTACGGATTCAATAAACTTTGATTCTCAACTGAGAGGAATATTTATTGTTTTGCTATGTCAAGTACAAAACAGGTCTTCCATACGGCCCATTTGTCCCGGCCATAATTAGAACCGGGACTAATGGGGCCATTAGTTCCGGTTCGAACGGCCAGGCCGTCCGAGAGCACTAGTCACGGTTCGTTAGGAACCTTTAGTCCGATTCGTGTTACGAAACGGGACTAAAGGGTCACGGCATGCGGCCGCAGAGGCGGGCCCAGCGCGAGCACCCTTTAGTCCCGGTTCGTAACACGAACCGGTACTAAAGGTTCCCCTATATCATCTTCTTCCACCCCGGCTCCTCTCCATTTTTCCTGCTCGAAACTTCACCATTTTTCTCCTCCGTTTCCTCTCCCGAGCTCAAATTAATCCCCAATTTTTTTCACCATTTGTGAAGATTGAAGGCACCCCATCTATTCAAGGGTTAGCAATTCCATCCTTTCTTCCGGCGTTGCTACTTTAGCTTATTTCATTGCTAGTTTAGCTCATTTCATTTTTGTAGTGCAAGCTAGGTGTTTGATGAAATGTCTAAGTTAGGGAGTTCATTCTTTTATATGCATTTTGAGCTCAAATTAATTTATGATTTGTGGGTTTTAGTGTCGTCCCGTCCCCATCCTCACCGCCGTCGATAGCCCGCGCCGTCCCGACACCGGCACCACCTCGGTGAGCCTTTTTTTAATCTTTTATTTTAAAGAAAAATTACTTGTATGATTATATGCATAGTTATTTTTTGTATAATTTTCTTATGATTTTTATATGTATAGGGTCATGGTTTTGATATCCGCCCCCGTCGGCCCTCGTCGGTCTATGATTCGGATATGGTATATTTTTATAACTATTTGTTTCATTTCGTGTTTATAACAATTATGCCTACCAACTTGATATAGATGCTTTTATCTAGAAGGTAGTTGAACCACCGAGAAGCCAACGCGCACCCAGCCTCTTGTGACTGGGGAGGACGCGATACTGGAGATGAGTAACAAGCGTGGTGCCCGCAACACCTCGCTCCTGGCCCCTAAACTGGCGCAGCCACCGGAGAAGAAGAAGAAGAAGCGCAAGAAGCCGATGTCGGCACCGGGAGCGGGAGGGCGCCCCGCGAAGAAGCCGGCAACAGGAGCGGTACGTCTTCAGTTTCGAAACATTGGAGTGTTCTGCACTTTCTTCTCCCTTTGATTCTCACGCCTTCAAATTCTGTTTGCCAGACGGTCGCCGAGACCATGACCAGGCTCCGCAGCGGCATGCGCGGTGTCCAGTCCCCGACACCGACCCCGGCCCTGTCCGCGCAAGCAGCAGCAGCGCCGTGGAGCCCCGGAACTCCAGGCTATGCAGCGGCAGCGGCAGCAGCAGCGGCGGAGGCGCGCAGGCATGCGAGCACTGCCGCAGGCCAGCGCAACTCGCAGTGTACTTGTGTGGCGACTGCCGCGACATCCAGCGCGGCTGCCGATCGTGTCGGGCTTCGCGTCACTGATTCTGTGGTCTGCCTAAGCGCTCGCGGCAGAGGAAAACAACCAAATGGATCCCCAGTAAGTAAGCCTCTGTTCGTTCGAGCGGCGACAGAATTTTCAACAGCTTCTGCGATGTCTTTAGGATGATGTAGGATAGGCGATTCGATCGTGTTCTCAAGGAGTGCTGCTGAATGTATGGGACTCGAAACTCTTGATGATGAGGATGAGTTAGTCTGTCAGATAAACAGGAGTACATTTCTGCTTCGTCTAGTGTACGTAAACTCTTGATGATGATGAGTTAGTGATGACTCCCAAGTGCAGGAGATCAATTGTAGTACCTTTCGAATAGAAAAGGTTGTCGAACTCACAAGGAACTGAAGGTATTGGTTATTAGAAATGATAAATAGACAATAAAAGATGCAATTGTTTTTGGTATTTTCGATTGTATAATTGCAAGACAGTGACAATGCAGCAGGTAAATGGTAACAAGTAAAAGCTCTCAAAGAGAGAGAAAGCCCAATCCTCTATGTGTAAGAGGACAAGCTCAAATGATGTGTAACTTATATGTGGAAAACGTTCCGAGGGCGGCATGGATATTTCTAGGCATATAGATTTATTAAACAACACGTTGAATATCTTGTCTAGTTTAATCTTCTTCGGACGGAGCTATTATTAGGTACAGCTAAATAAATAGACTAAACCCTTATGATGGATCATGTGGCCAATTAAATGACAGTACAAGAATTATTAAAATATAAATCCCACCATAGCATTACGCTCTAGGTCCCCGATACTAATACCCCGTAAAGTAACTTAATGATTCGGTCTCAGGCTTTCGTGTCCTCCAAGTCTCCCTCACGCCATTACACTACGATGTTCTCCTATGAGCCCATATAGGTGAAGTGTTGTGCAGTCGACGTTCGCACAACACCATCATAGAATCACACAAAAAGATAAACACTAGACAAAATACCAACACATGTCATATATAAATCATTGCCAATTCATCCTATGCCCTCAGGAACAAACGGGAACTACTCAGAATGTGCAAACATGGTGATATTCAGTGGCATAAGTGGTACAACACAATCTGAAAATATAACTTCACCACCAAATAATGACAAGTACTCAATCACAAACATGAATAGTAGCACAAGACAAGTATCTAGGGTATAGCAACTCTCAAACTACGAGGGGGACGGAGTGGATCACGGAGATGATGATGGAGATGGTGCTGGTCTTGGTGATGGTGCTGATGTAGAGCCTCCTCCCACGCCAAGGAGAGAGGTGATGACGATGACAATGATTTCCCCCTTCTCCGGAGCTCCGGAGCAGCAGGATCTGATCCCCCTCCGAGGGAATCAGGAGTTTCGCCGCCGCCACGACCTTGGATAGTCTCGTAAAAATTAGGGCGTTACTTTTCGGGCGAGACGGAGACCTCGTTAAAAAGCCCTAGGCAAGGAAGTGCCCGAGGCTCCAGATGGTGGGCCCCACGCGGCCAAAGAATCTGGCCGCGTGGGCCCTCCTCTTTTGGGCCTCGTGGCTCTCCTCCCTTCGATCTTCTTCCCACTGCTGTTCTCCCGATGAAAAACCAGCTGTGCAATTTTCCTTTTTCCATTTGGGTCCCTGTAGCTCCTGAAACATTAAAAACAAGAAAAATGAGGTTTTCTGCCTCCCGGAAATTAAATACCAAAAATAGGGACTTTGTATGAAAGTCCCATAAATCATCTAAAACATGTAAAAACAATGATATAACAATGCCAATAACATTCTAATATGATAATATAAGTTGTATAAATGATGATATAAAATGCACGTATCAACTCCCCCAAGCTTAAACCCTTACTTGTCCTCAAGTAAGTAAGGACATAGATCATTACATGCATCAATGGACTTATGGTTGATAAATAAATACGAGCATTGTATCATCATCATATTCAATTGCAATGTAAGATTAATGAATTAAACTCATACACATAAGGGCAGCATAAGTAGAAGCTCTAGCAATCACCCTTACACTTTGAAAGCAAATAACCATTGTATGTTGGACAATGAATCACACTATTTTTAACATACTTTTTCTCTTATGGCTAGCATCATAATATTTAATACTTTACTGAAGTTTAAAGACAAGATAAACTCTCATTGGATAACAAGTTAAAGAATACAAATGAAAAGACAGATATAAACTTATTTGCACCCTTGCTTCACTAGTAACTAGTGCAAACTTTAGTCATGGATGTTTCAATCAAGTTCTTATGCTCAAACAACCTTTATCTCACACTTTCCATGGCTAACCGAATCCTCGGGTGCCTTCCTTTCATACACTTTACATGAGCATAAGTATTGACACATCCATGATCATTCATTTGCTCAAAAGATACTAGATTCTAACAAGAGTGTTTCATCCTTTTCATTAACTATTCCCAACTTTTTATGCTACAAGACTATATCTCAACCTTAAACTTATTAATTCTCAAGTCATAATGACTCACTCTTTTCTTATTTATATTGAGCTAGATTCTACAATTGTCCAACATACTCAAGTTAATTAAATTCAAGGCAAGATGTGACTAATAAACCACGCTCATTTGCATGAGTGTTACCATAAATCTCCAAATAAGAGAATCATGGATGACACCATACTTTAATATTCATTAATAAACCCTAAGATAGGGATACATGATAATGCTCCATGAGCTCACACAAGCCTAAAAGAGATTGATAACTAAATGATAAAATCAAAACACATCATGACTAGATAGATATGATAAACTAGTAAAGATAAAGACTAGGTGGAACTCTCCCAAGCTTGACGTTCTGCCAGTGCTTTCTCTGCTGCAGCCTCTTCTTTCTCATATTCTTCCTCCCATTGTAGAAGGAGTTAGGTGGATCATTATACCTGAGGGTAGCAGCCGCTGCAATCTTCTTGAAGCGCTCTTCATACTCACAGTTTTGATTTTCCACATCCCACAGTAGAGCTTGATGCTTGTTGATGACGTGAAACACACGTTCGTTGGGAGACCCCAAGAGGAAGGTATGATGTAGTCAGCAGCAAGTTTTCCCTCAGAAAGAAACCAAGGTTATCGAACCAGTAGGAGCAGCAATCTTCAGAAGGTTGTCAACGGCGCCAGAAAAATAGCTGTTGCAGGGAGTCTGGACTGTTGACGTGGAATCTGCACACAACACAATCAAACTACTTTGCCCCAACGAAACAGTGAGGTTGTCAATCTCACTGGCTTGCTGAAAACAAAGGATTAAACGTATGGTGTGGAAAATGAGTATTAAATTGCAGAGAATGAAAAAGGAACAGTTTGCAGTTTGTGGTTGTTTAATCAGTGTAAAAGAATGGACCGGGGTCCACAGTTCACTAGTGGTGTCTCTCCATAAAAGATAACTAACATGTTGGGTGAACAAATTACAGCTGGGCAATTGACGAATAGTGAGCGCATGACAATGCATATACATGACATGTTGACTACTATGATATTTAATTGGGCATTACGACATAATACATAGATCGTTATCCAACAGCATCTATGACTAATAATCCACCGCCGGGTTGTCATCCGAGTCCCCCGTTGGTATTAAGTTGCAAGCAACGGATAATTGCATTAAGTAAAGTGCGTAATGTAAACAAACACATATGTCCGTGGACATAGCATCGTTAGGTTATCCCTAGTGGCAACAGCACATCCACAACCTTAGAACTTTCTGTCACTGTCCCAGGTTAAACGGAGACATGAACCCACTATCTAGCATAAATACTCTCTCTTGGAGTTACAAGCATCTACTTGGCCAAAGCATCTACGAGTAACGGAAAGCATGCAAGATCTTAAATAACATATAAGATAGATTGATAATCAACTTGACATAATATTCAATATTCATCGGATCCCAGCAAACACAACATGTAGCATTACAATAATATGATCTTGATCATGTAGGGCAGCTCACAAGATCTAAACATGATGGCACAAAGTGGAGAGACAACCATCTAGCTACTGCTATGGACCCGTAGTCCAAGGATGAACTACTCACGCATCACTCCGGAGGCAGGCATGGCGATGTAGAAGCCTCCGGTGACGATTCCCCTCTCCGGCAGGGTGCCGGGAAGAGGTTCTGAACCCTCCCGAGCTAGGGTTGACGACGGCGGCGTCTCTGGATCTTTTCGTGGATATTTGCTCAGGTACTTAGGGTTTTCGCGTCGGGGGGAATAAGTAGGCGAAAGGGCGGCGGCTGCGGACCCCCGAGGGGCCCACACCACCCTAGGGCGCGGCAGAAGGGGGGCCCGCGCCCTAGGTGCGTGTGGCCTCCTGGTGGCCCTCCTCTGCTGCTCCTTCGCTCCGTCAGGTGTGTTCTGGAAAAATAGGACCCCCGTGTAGTTTCGTCCAATTCCGAGAATATTTCCAGACTAGCTTTTCTGGAATACAAAAACAGCAGAAAACAGGAACTGGCACTTCGGCATCTTGTTAATAGGTTAGTCCCAAAAAATGTATAAAAGTGATATAAAGTAGATGCAAAACATGTAGCAATTGGTATAAAACAAGCATGGAACATCAAAAATTATAGATACGTTTGAGACGTATCAGCATCCCCAAGCTTAGTTCCTACTCGTCCTCGAGTAGGTAAACGATAAAAAAAAATAATTTTTGAGGTGACATGCTACTATCATAATCTTGATCATATAATATTGCAAGGCACATGTAAATGAATGAAGTGATCCAAGTCAATGGTCTATAATTTGCTATCAAATAGATAATGAGTAAACAATGAATCACACAAGCTAAACGTTTTCATGAATAGTACTTTCGAGACAAGCATCAAACAGTTTTGCATAAGTGTTAACTCATAAAGCAATAGTTTCTAACAAAAGGTATTTAATCAACACAAAGGAAGAATTTAGTTTCAGCATTTGCTTCAACTTTCAACATATTTATCTCATGGATATTGTCAACACAAAGTAGTATAACAAGTCCAATACATTGCATATAACGCATGTTGTAACAAAGTTGACACTAGTGTTTGCTTGTGGAAGACAGAAAGAATAGGAAAACTGACTCAACATAAAAGTAAAAGAAAGGCCCTTCGCAGAGGGAAGCAGGGATTAAATCATGTGCTAGAGCTTTTAGTTTTTGAAAGCATATAGAGATTGCATAAAATATTTGATACTCCTCCCAACCTTGCTAACACAAGCCATGGCTAACCGAATCCTCGGGTGCCTTCCATCAATCACATACCATGGAGGAGTATCTATTTTTGAGAGGTGTTTGTTAATTGTCAACGAATGGTAGCGGGTGAGAACAGTATTCTACCTGTCGAACGGACTTTTAAGAGCGGCTCCCATGAAGGACGTTATTTCTACCAGCAAGGCAGATCATCCCTCTTTCTCTTTGGTTTACACACATTCAGGTATTTCACTGTTTGTCATTGCTTACTGATGAATCAGGGCAAAAGTGTGAAGAGAATTAATTGGTTAAAGTTGTAATTAATTGGGACTGGGCACCCCGTTGCCAGCTCTTTTTGCAAGTTATTGGATAAGCGGATGTATATGCCACTAGTCCAGGTGTAAAAGTCCACTCGACAAATAGAATAAAGAATAACCACACTAATTCCTCATGAGCTAGTAAACATTGACACAAAAAGGGAATAATAACATTTTGAATAATTTAAAGGTAGCACATGAAAAATTTACTTGGAGTGGCAAGGAAATACCACATATAGGTAGTTATGGTGGACACAAATGGCATGGATTTTGGCTCAAGGATTTGGATGCACGAGAAGCATTCCCTCTCAGTACAGAGTTTAGGCTAGCAAGGTTATGTAAGCAAACAAGAATATCAACCCGTACACCAAGTTTTATATGACAAACATATTGCAAACGTTATAAGACTTCATACCGTCTTCCTTGTTAACCAAACCCTGTTATTAGAAAATATCTAGACCTTAGAGGTACCACCGATGCAAACCAAATTTTCAACAAGCTTTACGGTAGTTCTTCACTAATAGGCTTAACTCATGTGATGCACAATTTAATCATGATCTACTTGTTAACTCAAAACAATTGACAAGCATCAAGTTATCCATTTTAGTGATCTACAAGATTAAGCAAGTTTTTCCTTATACCAATTACCACATGCAACATTTTCTGAACCAACCAAACACCAATCAATTTATTTCATCAACTCTCCAAACAAATATAAGTGAAGCAAGAGAGTACTTTCTACAAAAGAAAGCTAATAGCTCTGACAAGAGATACATGAAAACAAGAGCTAAAAGCTGAACAGCGCTAGATATGAATACTCAACAAATATAAGTGAAGAATAGGAGTATTCTCATGAAAAAGCGGAGCGTGTCTCTCTCCCAATCAAGAATGCTAGGGTCCAGTCAAGCTTTATTGAAAATAAAAGTGCAATACTGAAAATAAAAAGCACACAGACGCTCCAAGAAAAGCACATATGATGTGAAAGAATTAAAATATAGTTTCACTAGAGATGACCTGATAATTTTGACGATGACATCCCCAAGCTTAGACGCTTGAGTCTTCTTGAAATATGCTGGGGAGATCCATGGGAGCCTCCCCAAGCTTAAGCTCTTCACTCTTCTTGATCCTATTATATCATCCTTCTCTCTTGACCCTTGAAAACTTCCGTCACACCAAACTCAAAGTAGATCTCATTAGAGGGTTAGTGCATAATCAAAAATTCACATGTTCTAAAGACGCAATATGATTTGTTACTTTAAACATTAGCTACAGCCACTGATGTTATGTGAAGCTCTTCCACCCAAAAAAGAATTTCACTCAACACTAGTAAAAGAGAGAATGCGAAAAATAAAAAGGCATAATCTGTCTAAAACAGAACAGTCCGCAAAGACGAATTTTTTCGACACTTACGACGCTCAGATCGAGAAACTCTGAACTAATGAAAGTTTCAGACATTCATAAAGATTACGCACAAAAAATTTCAGATTTAATTAACAATCTGGTGATTTTAGGAATTTCGTACAGTGAACAGCAAAAATCTGTTTCTGCGCAGCAATCAAAATTAAGCATCATCTTATCATTAGAGGCTACTCTTGGCACAACAATGCGAGAAAATAAAGATACAAAGGAGTTGCTACAGAAGTAAACAAACTCCTTGACTAATACTGAAAATAAAAGATAATGGGTTGCCTCCCAAAAGCGCTTTCTTTAACGCCTTTTAGCTAGGCATAGTGATTTTATGATGCTCACATAAAGATGAGAGTTGAAACGTAAAAGAGAGCATCAAGAAGCATATATAAAACATGTTTAAATCTAACACTCTTCCTATGCATAGGGCCTTGTAAGAAAACAAGTAAATAAGCACAAAGTGACTAGCATAGGAAGACAAAACAAGTGCAACTTCAAAACTTTCAACGGACCATTAGGTCTTAAAGCAAAAATCATATAGAAGCAACACAAGAGAAAGCTCAAACTTTCATCATAAAGAGAGGAAATTTAATAACATGAAGATTCCTATAACCATATTTTCCTCTCTCAAAATAATTTTCAGTAGCATCATGAACAAACTCAACATTATAACTATCACATAAAGCATGATTTTCATGATCTACAAACACTAATTTTTATTAAGCTCAGAAATAGTGGGGTTATCAAACCCACTTTTGACAATAATAGTATAATAAATATCATTAGGCAATATAGGACCATCATCAAGAGCATTATCATATATAACATTAGGGAGCACATTTTTACTTTCTGCAATTTCCTCTTTTACTGAGTCAAGGAGGTTGTTTACTTCAAATTTATCAAAAGGAGATATTTCAATAGAAGAATCATCACATTCGACAATATAGCATTCTTCCTTCTTCAAAGCTAGGGGACTAAAAATAACATTTTTATCAAAACCAGCTTCCCCAAGCTTAGAGCTTTCCATGGCATTAGCAATAATGGTGTTCAAAGAATGTATGCTAATAACATTGCTACTATCATGATTGTTATGCAAATAAAGTTCCATAGGCTTTTTAATTTTCTCTTCAAACACTTCATGTCCCAACTCAAGATAAATTTCATAAAGCTCTCTCATGTTGTTTTCAGCCATAGGACTAGTTTCAAGGAAAGTAACCATTGATAGCAAGTAAAGAGCTAGACATAATAACTAACAGAAACAAAACTGAAAATAAACTAAATGCAAGTAACTAATTTTTTTGTGTTTTTGATAATTGCAAGCAAACAAGATAAAATAAAATAAACTAAGCAAGACAAAAACAAAGTAAAGAGATTGGAAGCGTGAAACTCCCCTTGCAGAAGACTGCTGTCTCCCTGGCAACGGCGCCAGAAAAATAGTGCTGTTGACGGGAGACAGACAGCTTCCTGAAGAACTTCGATCCCCGGCAACGGCGCCAGAAAAATAGCTTGATGACGTGAAACACACGTTCGTTGGGAGACCCCAAGAGGAAGGTATGATGAAGTCAGCAGCAAGTTTTCCCTCAGAAAGAAACCAAGGTTATCGAACCAGTAGGAGCAGCAATTCTTCAGAAGGTTGTCAACGGCGCCAGAAAAATAGCTGTTGCAGGGAGTCTGGACTGTTGACGTGGAATCTGCACACAACACAATCAAACTACTTTGCCCCATCGAAACAGTGAGGTTGTCAATCTCACTGGCTTGCTGAAAACAAAGGATTAAACGTATGGTGTGGAAAATGAGTATTAAATTGCAGAGAATGAAAAAGGAACAGTTTGAAGTTTGTGGTTGTTTAATCAGTGTAAAAGAATGGACCGGGGTCCACAGTTCACTAGTTGTCTCTCCATAAAAGATAACTAACATGTTGGGTGAACAAATTACAGCTGGGCAATTGACGAATAGTGAGCGCATGACAATGCATATACATGACATGTTGACTACTATGATATTTAATTGGGCATTACGACATAATACATAGATCGTTATCCAACAGCATCTATGACTAATAATCCACCGCCGGGTTGTCATCCGAGTCCCCCGTTGGTATTAATTGCAAGCAACGGATAATTGCATTAAGTAAAGTGCGTAATGTAAACAAACACATATGTCCGTGGACATAGCATCGTTAGGTTATCCCTAGTGGCAACAGCACATCCACAACCTTAGAACTTTCTGTCACTGTCCCAGGTTAAACGGAGACATGAACCCACTATCTAGCATAAATACTCTCTCTTGAGTTACAAGCATCTACTTGGCCAAAGCATCTACGAGTAACGGAAAGCATGCAAGATCTTAAATAACATATAAGATAGATTGATAATCAACTTGACATAATATTCAATATTCATCGGATCCCAGCAAACACAACATGTAGCATTACAATAATATGATCTTGATCATGTAGGGCAGCTCACAAGATCTAAACATGATGGCACAAAGTGGAGAGACAACCATCTAGCTACTGCAATGGACCCGTAGTCCAAGGATGAACTACTCACGCATCACTCCGGTGGCAGGCATGGCGATGTAGAAGCCTCCGGTGACGATTCCCCTCTCCGGCAGGGTGCCGGGAAGAGGTTCTGAACCCTCCCGAGCTAGGGTTGACGACGGCGGCGTCTCTGGATCTTTTCGTGGATATTTGCTCGGGTGCTTAGGGTTTTCGCGTCGGGGGGAATAAGTAGGCGAAAGGGCGGCGGCTGCGGACCCCCGAGGGGCCCACACCACCCTAGGGCGCGGCAGAAGGGGGGCCCGCGCCCTAGGTGCGTGTGGCCTCCTGGTGGCCCTCCTCTGCTGCTCCTTCGCTCCGTCAGGTGTGTTCTGGAAAAATAGGGACCCCCGTGTAGTTTCGTCCAATTCCGAGAATATTTCCAGACTAGCTTTTCTGGAATACAAAAACAGCAGAAAACAGGAACTGGCACTTCGGCATCTTGTTAATAGGTTAATCCCAAAAATGTATAAAAGTGATATAAAGTAGATGCAAAACATGTAGCAATTTGTATAAAACAAGCATGGAACATCAAAAATTATAGATACGTTTGAGACGTATCACTTGTCCAACTCAGATGTGACATGTAGATACCTCTTCTCCAAGTCCTCCAGCCTCTCCTTGTACTCTTCAACCTTCTTCTCCAGCTCCAGGTTCATGAAGTGATGAGCATCAAGGCTGCGTTCAACAACAGTATTATACCTGAAGATCTTCTGTTCCAGGTCCTCCAGCCTCTCCTCCACCGTGCCAATGATCTTGGGAGCCTTCACCTCCTCTATGAGCATCGCGCCCCCTTGAAGGACAAGGTCTTCATTGGTGCCATCACGGAGTTGAGGTAGCGGTTCACAACACCTCCCTTGGGGAAGCTCTCCCCCTCATGATCGGATCCGGAGCTAGACATGGCTAAAACCTGACAGACAGAAACAGCAAAAGCAAAGAACGCTCGAAAGCTCTCGGTACGAGATTAGATTGACGAAACGGGGTATATATTGACGGTTTTTAGGGCAAGACGAAGAGTCGGAGTCGAAAACGGACGAATCGGGACTCCGAGGGGCAAAAGGAGTGGGCCCACGCGGTCAGGGAATCTGGCCGCGTGGGACCCCCTCTTTTCCTTCTCGAAGCTCCGTCACGTCCAGTTTTCTTGTCCCACACGTTAATTTCCATAAAAAATGATGTCCGTAAAATATTACGCAATTCCGAGAAACTTTCCAGAGTAAAAGTTACCTTTTATTGATTTTGGATTTCTGAAACTGCAAACTTCTTTGCAATTACCTCCTCCGGTGTCTGTAAAATGAATTCCTCCACCTTTCCAATGAAGCTTTTTCCTGCAATATAATGTTTAAGGCGTTGTCCATTAACCACATGAGGTTTACCTTTCATATCACCATGAAGACGGATAGCTCCTGAACGGTATACTTCCTGTATCACTAATGGTCCCTGCCACTTTGAAGCTAACTTACCTGCAGAAAACTTGAAACGAGAGTTGTATAATAGCACTTGATCACCTACTTTGAATTCTTTCTTTTTAATTTTCTTGTCATGCCAAATCTTAACTTTTTCTTTAAACATCCTGGCACTTTCATAAGCTTCATTTCTCCATTCATCTAGTAGGTTTAAATCAAGAATTCTCTTCTCTCCAGCAGTTTTAAAATCAAAGTTCAATTGTTTAATAGCCCATCTAGCTTTATGTTCTAATTCAACAGGTAAATGACAAGCTTTTCCATAAACCATTTTATAAGGAGACATTCCCATAGGATTTTTAAAAGCAGTTCTATAAGCCCATAATGCATCGTTAATTTTAAGTGGCCAATCAGACCTAGACTTATTCACTGTCTTTTCCAAAATGAGTTTAATTTCCCTATTACTTAATTCAACTTGTCCACTAGTTTGGGGATGATAAGGTGATGCAATTCTATGGTTAACATCATATTTTGCCAAAGTTTTCCTAAGAATACCATGTAAGAAATGAGAACCACCATCAGTAATTAAAAACCTAGGAACACCAAACCTGGGGAAAATGATGTCCTGAAGCATCTTCATTGCCGTGGCATGATCTGCACTTTTGGTTGGAATTGCTTCCACCCACTTTGTAACATAATCCACTGCAACCAAAATATGAGTATGCTTTGTCTTTGATTCGGGGAAAGGTCCCATAAAGTCAAAACCCCACACATCAAATGGTTCAAGTGGTAAGGAATAGTTCATAGGCATTTCATTTCTCCTACCAATATTTCCTACTCTTTGACATTTATCACAAGATTTAACATATTCAGCACAATCCTTAAATAAAGTAGGCCAATAAAAACCAGACTGTAATACCTTTGCACCTGTACGATCTCCTGCATGATGTCCTCCATAGGGACTGTCATGACAATCTCTTATAATAGCCTGTTGTTCATACTCAGGTACACAACGTCTAATAATACCATCCACACTTTCTTATAAAAAAGGATCATCCCAAAATAATGTCTAAGATCATAAAAGAATTTCTTTCTTTGTTGAGTAGTGAAGTGTGGAGGTAAAACTTTACCAACAATAAAATTTGCATAATTGGCAAACCATGGAGATGCAACTTTAGCACTAGAAACATTAACAATTGCAAGTTGTTCATTAACAAAGCTATCATTAATAGGAATAGGATCATCAGGTATATTTTCCATTCTAGAAAGATGATCAGCTACTTGATTATCTTCCCCTTTCCTATCAACAATGTGTAAATCAAATTCTTGCAATAGAAGTACCCATCTTATTAATCTAGGCTTAGCATCTTTCTTATGCATTAAGTATTTAATGGCAGAATGATCAGTATGCAATGTGACTTTCGAATCAGTAATATAAGGTCTAAACTTGTCACAAGCAAATAGCACTGCTAAAAATTCTTTTTCAGTTGTGGCATAATTCCTTTGAGCAGCATCAAGTGTTCTACTAGCATAATAAATGACATTCAGTTTCTTATCAACACGTTGGCCCAAAACAGCCCCAACTGCATAATCACTAGCATCACACATAATTTCAAAAGGCAATTTCCAATCAGGAGGTTGAATAATAGGAGCACTTATTAAAGCATTCTTCAAAATATTAAAGGACTCAATGCAATCATCATTAAAAGAGAAAGGAACATCCTTTTGCAAAAGATTGGTTAGGGTTTTGATATTTTGGAGAAATCTTTAATAAACCTACGGTAAAAACCTGCATGCCCAAGAAAACTTCTTATACCTTTGAGTCCCTTGGGTATGGAGCTTTTCAATAGCTTCTATCTTTGCTGGGTCAACTTCTATTCCTTTCCAGAAATCTTATGCCCAAGAACAATACCTTCAGTAACCATGAAGTGACACTTCTCCCAGTTTAAAACTAAGTGTTGGTCTTCACAACGCTGCAAAACTTTGTTAAGGTTGAACAAGCAATTATCGAAGGAAGTACCATACACAGAAAAATCATCCATAAAGACTTCCATTATCTTTTCAATATAATCAGCAAATATAGCATTCATGCATCTTTGAAAAGTAGCAGGAGCATTGCACAAACCGAATGGCATTCTCCTATAAGCAAATGTACCAAATGGACATGTAAAAGTGGTTTTCTCTTGATCATCTTTATGAACAGGAATTTGGGAGAAACCTGAATAACCATCTAAATAGCAAAAGTGAGAGTGTTTAGATAACCTTTCTAACATTTGATCAATAAATGGCAATGGGTAATGATCTTTACGAGTTGCTTTATTTAACTTCCTGAAATCAATACACATCCTATAACCAACAACAGTACGTTGAGCCACAAGTTCATCCTCATCATTTGGAACAACAGTCATTCCACCCTTTTTAGGAACACAATGAACAGGACTAACCCACTTACTATCAGCTATGGGATAAATGATACCAGCTTCAATAAGTCTTATTACCTCTTTCCTTACCACTTCTTTCATTTTTGGATGGAGACGGCGTTGATAATCAACAACAGGTTTTGCATCCTCTTCCAAATTAATTTTATGCATACATAGAGCTGGGCTTATACCTTTAAGATCATCAAGAGAGTATCCAATGGCTGGTCGGTGAGCTTTAAGCACATCAAGTAATTTCTCTTCTTCTTCAGCTGAAAGGTTAGCACTAATAATGACAGGATATATGCTCTTCTCATCCAAATATGCATATTTCAGATTTGTAGGCAAAGGTTTTAATTCAAAGCTAGGATCCCCTTTAGGTGGTGGTAGCACTCCTAAATTATCAGGTGGGATATGCAATTGTAATTGTGGTGGCTGTTGTGAAAGTATTTGTTCTAAAGCATCTTTTTCTCTTCATTAAATGGTTCATCTTGATTAAGCATGTATCTTTCCACCACGTCTGTTGAAGCTACAGCTACATGAGCAAGAGTTTCAATTACATCTTCAGAAAATGGCTCTTTCTTTGAATGCTTATCAGAAAATTTAGAAAAGTTGAATGCAAGTTTTTCTCCAGCACAATTAATAAACACTTTCTCTTTAAGCAAATCAATTTCAGCACCAACAGTATGTAAGAAAGGTCTACCAAAAATGATAGGACAAAATGAATCTTGGGCAACCAAGCACAATAAAATCAGCAGGATATTTAATTTTACCTACCAATACTTCAACATCTCTAACAATTCCAATGGATTAATATAATCTTTATTAGCAAGTTGAATTGTCATACCTGTCTCTTCCATATGATAGGATCAATATCAGGCTTGATTTCAAGATACAGAGAATATGGAATGACACTAATGCTTGCTCCAATATCACATAAGCCATGATAACTAGAAGTCCCAATAGTGCATGATATAACAGGCTTACCAACCTTGGCCGAATTGCCTTTAACAACTTTAGTAGCATCTTCACATAGATAAACATCAACAGGATCTTCTTCATTTAATTGTTTGATAATAGAGATTTGACTGTTGACTTCCATCTGTTCATAAGGCTGAGATCTTCTTCTTTTACTCTTGTTAGAAACAGCAATAAGTAAATTTTCCTTGACTTGGTTTGGATATGGTGGTGCCTCAACATACTCCTCAATTGTCAAGGATGACACTGGTTCTACCTGTTTAATAACTTTGGGTACAACAATAGATTGTTTAACAGGTTCAACATAAGCTTCAAACCCAGTTTTAGGAATACCAATATGATTAGCAAAAGATTTAGCTACCTCAATTATAACATAAGGATCAAGATTAAAAGTATCACTCAGATTTTTAAACAAGGTAGAAGTAGAGAAATTCTCTACACATGAATACTCATAGTCCAGATAGGGCTCATTACCTTTATCAAGATCCCAATGACCAGTATTCTCAGAAATAGTCTCCAATAAATTCCATGCTTCTTCTTCAGTATTATTTGTAAAGCTTCCACTAGATGAATTATCCAGAAATTCCTTTTGTTGCCTTGGTAGCCTCACATAAAAGTTTATCAGAATAATTTTCCTTGTAAGATCATGACAAGGATTCTTGCGGAGGAGTTCCTTTAACCTCCCCCAAGCTTGAGTAATACTTTCTCCCAGATGTGGCCAGAAATTAAATATATAGCAGCGGTTCTCATAAGCTTCTCTAGGAGTAAAATACTTAAGAAAGAAAACCTTCCTCAAAATACTCCAGTCCATAGTGACTTCTTCATCTAAAGACCTGAACCAAATACGAGCATTACCAGATAAAGACAGATATAACAGCTTCCTTTTTACCTGATCTTCAGAAATACCAGGAAGTCTAAATAAACCACATATAGCCTCAATTGTTTCCATGTGTTCACGTGCAGATTTAGTTCCATCCCTGTAAATGGATTTTTCATAACTCTTTTAACATGACCAACGGGAATTTTATATCCCACTTTAGGTATCTCAGGCACAGTAGTTTCAACAGTTTTAGGAGCATAAGCACTTTCATATAGAGCAAGATGCAGCGAGGCACGATTCATAAATGCCATAGTAGCAATGAGATAAAACAGTAAATAAAATTCACCTTTCAAGTTTCCTTACCAAACTTCTTACCAATAGCGCTACGCTCCCCGGCAACGGCGCCAGAAAAGTATCTTGATGACTCCCAAGTGCAGGAGATCAATTGTAGTACCTTTCGAATAGAAAAGGTTGTCGAACCCACGAGGAGCTGAAGGTATTGGTTATTAGAAATGATAAATAGACAATAAAAGATGCAAGTGTTTTTGGTATTTTCGATTGTATAATTGCAAGACAGTGACAATGCAGCAGGTAAATGGTAACAAGTAAAAGCTCTCAAAGAGAGAGAAAGCCCAATCCTCTATGTGTAAGAGGACAAGCTCAAGTGATGTGTAACTTATATGTGGAAAACGTTCCCGAGGGCGGCATGGATATTGCTAGGCATATAGATTTATTAAACAACACGTTGAATATCTTGTCTAGTTTTAATCTTCTTCGGACGGAGCTATTATTAGGTACAGCTAAATAAATAGACTAAACCCCTTATGATGGATCATGTGGCCAATTAAATGACAGCACAAGAATTATTAAGATATAAAATCCCACCATAGCATTACGCTCTAGGTCCCCGATACTAATACCCCGTAAAGTAACTTAATGATTCGGTCTCAGGCTTTCGTGTCCTCCCAAGTCTCCCTCACGCCATTACACTACGGTGTTCTCCTATGAGCCCATATAGGTGAAGTGTTGTGCAGTCGACGTTCGCACAACACCATCATAGAATCACACAAAAAGATAAACACTAGACAAAATACCAACACATGTCATATATAAATCATTGCCAATTCATCCTATGCCCTCAGGAACATACGGGAACTACTCACAACGTGCAAACATGGTGATATTCAGTGGCATAAGTGGTACAACACAATCTGAAAATATAACTTCACCACCAAATAATGACAAGTACTCAATCACAAACATGAATAGTAGCACAAGACAAGTATCTAGGGTATAGCAACTCTCAAACTACGAGGGGGACGGAGTGGATCACGGAGATGATGGAGATGGTGCTGGTCTTGGTGATGGTGATGATGTAGAGGCCTCCTCCCACGCCAAGGAGGAGAGGTGATGACGATGACGATGATTTCCCCCTTCTCCGGAGCTCCGGAGCAGCAGGATCTGATCCCCCTCGGAGGGAATCAGGAGTTTCGCCGCCGCCGCGACCTCGGATAGTCTCGTAAAAATTAGGGCGTTACTTTTCGGGCGAGACGGAGACCTCGTTAAAAAGCCCAGGCGAGGAAGTGCCCGAGGCTCCAGATGGTGGGCCCCACGCGGCCAAAGAATCTGGCCGCGTGGGCCCCCCTCTTTTGGGCCTCGTGGCTCTCCTCCCTTCGATCTTCTTCCCACTGCTGTTCTCCCGATGAAAAACCAGCTGTGCAATTTTCCTTTTTCCATTTGGGTCCCTGTAGCTCCTGAAACATTAAAAACAAGAAAAAGGAGGTTTTCTGCCTCCCGAAATTAAATACCAAAAATAGGGACTTTGTATGAAAGTCCCATAAATCATCTAAAACATGTAAAAACAATGATATAACAATGCCAATAACATTCTAATATGATAATATAAGTTGTATAAATGATGATATAAAATGCACGTATCAGTTAGTCTGTCAGATAAACACGTACTGTAGGAGTACATTTCTGCTTCGTCTAGTGTACGTAAATTGCGCTGGATTCTGGGTGACAAATTCGCATTCATCTGATGTATGTAACCATATTCGTCAATCAGCCGCCAGACTCTGCGGCTCAAGAATGGATGCGAACGTTTGTGCTTTTATTCTGTTGGCTCTGTTCCTCTATGTTTTGCACTAATTTGGATGAGATGATAATCTACCGTGTGCATGTTTAGCGAAAGAAATGCTCATAGTTTCCTTGTTTGCTTAGGTATATGGTTAGTTTCAAATACCTAGAAATTTGCATAAACATCCACAGGGATGATGTTTCTTGACACAGACTCTCTTGTACTTATTTGAAACTATCGATCTAAAGAAAGACCAGATTCTAGAAGGTTCTGTTATCATATCTCAGAGGCAGCAACATTGCTCGCTTTCTCAATATCTGCCTGAATTTTTTGTGAGTTTGATTGCTCTGCTTTGGTGCTATATTTCTAGTTTTCTCATTTCCTGTTTCCACTTCCAAGTTTGATATAGCTCTGAATCCCTCGTGTCTTTGCAGTAATGGAGATCAATTGTACGTTAATGAATCAGTGATGCGATAGCATGGAAAAAATCACCAGAGTAACATTTTGCGGATAGGTGCAGAGCTATTGTTCATGTGCATCATGGACTTTATTGGTCATTCCAATTTTCGAGCATTTTGATTGAGGATGACACCATGATGTCAAACAGATCAACATATCCTATCATTTAGTTTATACTGGAAGATTTCGCCAGAACTCAAACCAAAAATCCATTACTCCAAACCAGGCCTTAGATTTTCACCGTTGGCAGTCAAGCTTGAGTAGGTCAGTAGCCTAATGATCATGTGTATCTGATTGATGAAAGAAGCATTTAGAAATTTAATAATTACAAGCTGGCTAGGTTAGTATAGGTTTTTCCTTATGTTAACAGTACAGTTCGTCTTAGCTGATCTGATAATTAGTGCCTTTTTATTACACTTGGTAGCCAAGAGCCGAACTAGAATGAATACCACACAGAAGAGTCAAGACCGTTTCCATGTTTTGCAAGAACATAACATTCATTTGGTCGAGAGGTTGTAACAATAACAGTGAGATTTTCCATGCGGCTGTTCGATTATCATTTCTGATAACAAATTATCAATTTCATACATATGCTTCCTCAGAGTGGAAAAAGAAGATTGAATGTATCAAGCTTCCTTATACCATTATTTTGCAAAACATTGATCGGTACATCACATGGATTGTATTTACGTTTGGATGGAGTTGCAGTTCCAGTAGTAGCGTTCGTGTTCAGGTAGAACTTAAACTCCGTCACCGGCATGGAGTGTATTTAGATTTCGATGGAGTTGCAGTTTCAATACCAAGCAGACATAGCGTTCCGGTTCAGGTAGAACATAAACTCGGTCACCGCTCTCGAGATACGGTACGGTTTAGTAACTGAAACATTTTGCACTTACAGTATTTAGTGTATGCATCAAAATTCAAACTAATGATTACAATGTGGCAATTACAAATACTTTATCGGAGCAAAAGACAAAGTTTTTTTGGCTCACGAGCTCCAGTGCTCCCTCCACTTAATAGAATTCAGAAATTATATTTTTGAGTTCCCTTTTTTTTTGAATTTGTTTACGGGTGTAGCCAATTGTATATCCCATAAACGTGCCAAATTTGAATTTAAAATACTTTATATTTCAGGCTACACAAAAATAACAAATCTGGTAAAATTTAAAGATTTCAAAACATGCATATTTGGATCCACAATTTTGTCATTTTTGTGTAGCTCAAAATACAAATTATTTGAAGTTGATATTTTACACATTCGTGGATATACTATTGGCTACATCCTGATTTTTGTAATTTCTTGAAACTCATTAATATGACTTTCGAATTTTTAATATTGAAGGGAGCACTGTGAAAGTGCATGTTGCCCCCATGCGTGGTTTTGTTAATTAATGACAATCCTTATGAACTAATATTTATATTGAGATATCCCTATAGATCTTGTCCATGGGAAAAGATTAGAGTTCATGTGTTGGACTCTTGAAGATGACATGATGACCATTGCTCTATTCAAGGGTTTATGTGAAGAATGGTCCATGTGTAGAGTTGAACATATTGCAAGTGTGGCTTGGAAAAGGAGAATGAGTGAACATTCATGTTTATCTCCAAGCCATCATATATATCAAGAGAAGAAGATGAAGTGCAAGTTCAATATGATCTATCTCGGAAGATATCATTTGATTGAATCTTGCAAAGGAGACATGAAGACGGAGCTTAGCGAGGCTCTCCCATAATGGAGTATGGGTGAGCATTTGGAGAAGTCTTCATCAAGCATGTGCTAGCAAGCACACTCAAGAAAGGTGTTCCAACTTGAGAGAGTCAAGATCGTCATCATCGAGATCAAGTGGAATGCACAAGGCAAATGTATGATCTTGATAGGTTTTCTATTTTACCGGTCTCATGGTGTTACTGGGAGACCAGGTTATAGGATCGACGGCGTACTATCAAGAGGGCTCTCAAGTGAGTAACTTGATCGCATCTTTGTGGAGAGCTCAAACCTTTGCATACTTGGCATTTTATCTTTCTTGGTTCTTATTTGGCTTTTCTCCTTGTTGGGTTTTGGTGCTTGTCGTGAGCTTCATGACAAGCCCAAGTTCTTCGAAAACTTGTTGCGTATTTCGTGTTGGAAATATTATCGGTTTATCCGTGAGGAGTTTCACACCTTCCCATGTGTGTCAAGTTAACTTTATTTATTGTTCTTGTCGTTACCTTTCCAACAAAGTTGGTTTCATCCCATTTGGATTTTTCTCGAATTTGTTATGAATTTTACATGTTCGTTTTCTGGGCTGCCAGCCGCTGGGCCGGCCTGGCCGGCTGCTGGGCCGGCGCCTCTGCCCAGGCCACTGTGCCTTGTGAGGCCGGCCTCCGGCAGTCCAACGGTCACTTTTTTAAGTAAACCTATTTAAAGGGGCTTTCTTCCCCAATGGTTTTTACACCTCTTGAGCAAGTTGTTTCCCCTCTCTCTCCTCCATTATTGACCTTTGGAAAAGCTTGCCTTCCTCTCATTCCCTCCCATGATTCTTGCATATCTTTGAGGGAAAGTGAGAGGAGATCTAGATCTACATATCCACCATTCCATCTCTCCTCTAAGTGAGGGGAACCTATTAGATCTTGATCTTGGAGTTCTTGGTGCATCTCCTCTTTGTTCTTCCTCTCTTATTCCCCCATAAGCATTTGTTGCTTTGTTGGAATTTGAGAGTGAAGGATTTGAGCACTTGTGCTCTTGCCATTTGCTTTGTGCATCGGTTTGTGCTCTCCACGAGGATTCGTGGAAGTTGAAAGTTTGTGAGCTTGTTACTCTTGGGTCCTCGGACCCTAGACGCCCGTGTGGTGGTTGAGACCTTTTGTGGTCACTTTTAAGCCGTTCGGGAGCCCCCAATCCCGTTGTGGGTTGTGCCCCGGATTGTTGTTGAAAGGCTCCGGATTCCGCCTCGAAGGATTCCAATAGTGGAAGGTGAACCAACCTTTGTGATGCGGTTAATCGGAGAATAGGGTGAGCCTTTGTGGCATAGAGATCGACCTTTCTGGTGCCTCACACCTCTCCAACGAGACGTACTCCCTTAACAAGGAGGAACTCGGCAATACATCCTCGTCTCCGCGTGACTCGGTTATTTCTATACCCGAGCTATTTACTTATGCACTTTACTTTGTGATAGCCTTCGTGATTGAAGTATTCTATTGCTATCACCTTGTTGTTTGTCTTGCTTAGTATAAGTTGTTGGTGCACATAGGTGAGCCTAGTCTATTTAGGTTGTCGGCTTGTTAATTTAAACACCTAGTTTTATTCCGCAATTATCAAGTCTAAACAGGAAAAGTTTTAAACCGCCTATTCACCCCCCCCCCCCCCCCCCCTCTAGACGACATCATTGTCCTTTCACACTGGAGCTCGGGAGCAAAAAGTTTCTACTGAGGAAAATGTCACTTGGAAGAAAGGAAGTTATCGTCACAATAAAAGCAGCCATGTGAAAAATGCGGCACCTCGAATCATGGTTAAGATAATTTCAAGTATTTGCAACATTGTCGGAAATTCATTTTGCTCTTGAGGTCCAGTAATAAAGTTTATTTTTAAAAACTCAAAACTATTTTTATAGGTTTTTTGAAAAATCCGAAATTAAATTCTAGGTGTAGTCAACGATTCATCGTAGCATGCACAATTCCTTGTATTATGTGCTACACAAAAATGAAAATATTTGTATATTTTGGAGATTTTAAAGAATGTAAACTCAGATCCACACTTTGTCATTTTGTATAGCTCACATTATAAAGTATCTTAAACTGAGATTGTACTTTTGTGGGACACATCATTGACAACATGCACTTTTGTGACCATTCGTTTATTTGGATTATAATTTCGATTTGAACATTTATTGTAATAACTTGGATCATAGTATATCAGATAAAGACGTAGGAGTCGCAGCACAGCTCCATGACATGGTACGCCGCAGTCGCGAGCATCCTGACGTCCCGGGCATTCCGCGAAGCGTTCCGCCGCACGGCTGGCATGTCGGGGAGGCCGAGGATGAGGGGGAGCGGGTCCGGCGCGTCGCCGTGCCGGTGCCGCCGCGCCGCGCGAGCTCCTTGGACCTTGGCGCTCCCCAGCCAGGAGATCACGTCGGCGTGCTATGAAATAGCCAGCTTGGCGAGGTGGGCCCGTGGCCGTAACCGACTTTTTACCTCGTGCGCGGCCGAACAAAACGACAGGGAAAGTTACGAGCGGTGAGGCAGTCCCCTTTCCTCCAGTCCCGTTCCTTCCCCGTCGTGTTTCTTCTACCTGCTTCCCTCCACATTCCACAGCACGGTCGTGAGGCAGAGAGAAGAGAAAAGAGAGAGAGATCGGCACGCGGCGGCAATGGCCAACGAGGGGCGGGAGATATTGCTGACGGTTGCGGAAACTCTCCTGGAGGCCTGCGCCACGGTGGAAGCCGTCAGGCTCATCGCCATCGCCATCGCCATCGCCAAGCTCCAGGCGCAGCGCGACGCGCTGAGCACGAGGCGCGTGGGCGTGGGCGACGGCTACGTGGGACCTGACCCCGCCGGAGTCTCCGCTGCCACGCTCCTACAGGACGCCGACCGCCACATCACGCGCTGCAGCACGCTCCACGGCCTAGCCGACAGCGTCCTCCCCGACTACATCGAGGCCACGGGCCTCGTACCTAGTCCGGAGTGGGCCCACAGCTAGGACAACCACAACAACGACGTGCTCAGCAACGCGAACGCTGCACAGATGAGCCTCTGCGACGCCGCATCGCTCGCCAAGGCGGCCACGGACGCCGTCCAATTGGCCAGGGCGCTCCCGGAGGGCGACATCATCCGGATCTCTTGGTTGCTGGCGGCCGAGCAGATTCTGAACAGAGCCATCGACGAGGCAAACCGGGCGCGCGACCGCGTGCGGGAGATGCATAGCGCCCTTCTTCTGCAGTTCTTGGACGCCTTGGTTTTCTGCAGCTTGCCTGAGCGCTCGTGGCCGAGGAAAAAGAACCAAATGGATCCCTAGTAAGCCTCTGTTCGTTCCAGCAGCGACAGAATTTTGCAAGTGCTTCTGCGATTCCTTTACGATGTTGCAGGATCGTTTTCTGAATGAGTGCTGCGGGATGTATAGGACTCGAAACTCTTGATGATGATGAGTTAGTCTGTCATATAAACAGGAGTACATTGCTGCTTCGTCTAGTGTACGTAAATTTCGCTTCATTCTGTGTGATAAATTCGAATTCATCTGATGTATGTAACCAGACTCGTCAACCAGCGGTCAGACTCTGTGGCTCAAGAATGGAATGCGAACGTTTGTGCTTTTAGTCTGTTGGCTCCGTGTCTTGCACTCTCGAATTTGGATGATATGATCATCTCTCTAGTCTGTAATTATGTATATTGTTTCCTTCCTTTGAAAAAATTCGATTTAATTGCACTGGCGGTCACACATCTGGTCGCGTATGTGCACTTAAGTCACACATCTGCAAAACGTGATTTTTTGGTCTCACAACTGAACAAACGTGTGCACTTTGGTCACAAACAGGACAAATCATCCCGTTTCGGACTGATTTTTTTCGGAAAACCCCTGGAGTAATATTAGGAGGATCATTTTGTAAAATTATGAGGACCATTTTGTAAAATTTGGCATTCCTAATTTTACTCGAGGGGGGTTTTCTGAAAGATTCCAGTCCAAAACGGGATGACGTGTCCTGTTTATGACCAAAGTGCACACGTTTGTTTAGTTGTGAGATCAAAAAATCACGTTTTGCAGATGTGTGACTTAAGTGCACATACGCGACGAGATGTGTAACCGCCGGTGCAATTAACTCGAAAAATTCGCATTCATCTGATGTAACCAAATTCGCATTCAGTAAGTAATCTTTAGTTAATTTTTGAAACTTCAGCTTTTGGGTCAGTATCAGAATTAAGTTTTAGGGCCCGTTTTACCTCATTTGGTCACAAATTCAGTTTCAGTTAATGTACTAAATGTGTACTGAAATATAGACTTTGTGGAACAATGGTCGTGCTGAATTTACCATGGTAGTTAGTGGTATTCCAGTATTGCGGTCTGGAGTTATGTAGCAACTTAACTACCACAATTAATCCTTGGAATCTTTACCGTACTTCTTGTTGTACTTAAACTACCATTCTGGCTGGAGCCAGCACAGGCCATTTCATTTCCGGCTGAGACGCTGAAATACAGTAGAAAAAGGATTCCACCTGGGTGACTGGATCAATTCCAACGATAACTCTGCCTTAGATTTCCACTGTACGCCATCAATATTCTAGAGCGCCCAACCATGTATTTCGGTCGTTGGATATGTCCACGTAGCGCTGGCTGAGCAAGTTGGACGTAAAACTACTAATTGGGTTATTGTTTTTTCACAAATCCACAACCACGGTTTGTTTTGCACAAAGCACCATTGTGTAGCGTAATCAACTGCACAACACAAAGCTCTTCGTTAGCAGCTTTGATACCGAATTGCCCACTAACAATGCACTGCTTCTACGATGAAACGACTCACCTTCCCGTCAGTAACCGTTGACGTTGCCGGCCTTGTGCGCCATGTTTCAGTGCAGCGTCGGGCACGCGCGCGAGCACTAGTTTACACCGCCGCACACGGCACACGGAGCACCGCCGGAACTCGTGTACCACGTTTCTGGCCGCTCGCATAACACGCCGCCGTCCTCCTCCACCGCCGGCGAGGCGCCGCTCTACGCGCCCAGAGGCCAGGATGCGAACCACCCTGACAGAAACTGGTTGGCGGTGTTCGACTCGCCGACCGCGGCGGCGTGGCACTCGATCGAAGACGCTGAGCACTCGCAAGTCTTGTCCAGATGCTGCAAAAAAGCGTTGCTGCCTACTCGAAAATTAAATAATGTGTATGCTACATTTAATTCGAACGTCAGCTTCTTTCGCATGGAAAAGGTGATCAAATGAGGTGACAGCGTTTTTTTTACCGTGCGAGCGTACGATTGTATCAACCGGTGAGAAATTACAAACACTAGCTGAATGCGAGCATGGCCGCAGTATTAAAATCATGGAAAAAAAATATCATGTTATAACGTTGAAAATCGTCTCGCTAACTCAATGAGTGCACAATGTCTCGCTAATAGCGCGATTCAGCACGCTAATAGTGTATTTTAAGGCCGGCACTATTTTGTTATAGCGCTATTTGTTTCCTTGATTAAAAGACACAATACTAGAAATAAAAACAAGAAGGACATACCATACAAAAAAGTCAGCAATGAGAGGGATATTTATGTTTCGATAAAGACACTCTTGTTAAACTTAGAATGTCAAATCATAGACTACTCACACCATATATCTACATATTGTCGTAACAAATCACGCACACTTTTAAATCTTACTAGGCAACTTAGCGCGACATATCCCGCGCGTTAGAAGAAGAAATACAGCGGTGTAAAAAATTCAAATTTGTAAACGTCCGCATTCAAAAGTTTTTCGGATTTAATTCTGTTGAAATTACAAAAAAAAAAGTTTACACTTATAAGTTGTTGAAATTTCAAAGATTGTTAAATTTGGGAAGTTGTTCATATTTGAAATTTTTTTGACGTTTGTTAAATACGTAGATTTGACATAAATAGTCAGCGTTTATATTTGTAGTCATGTTTTTTTGGTCGTATTTGTAATTACCGCGGTGTGAAGAATTCAAATTTGAAAATGCCCATATTCAAATGTTTTTCGGATTTAAATTTGTTGGAAGTCAAAAAAAAGTTTGTATTTGGAAGTTCTTCAAATTTGGGAAATTGGTAAAATTGGGAAGTTATCCATATTTGAATTATGTTTGCGTTTCTTAAATGCTCACATTTGAAAGGCATTCAAAATTTTAGAATATTCAAATCTAGAATTTGATCATACGGCATAAGTAGCCAGCGATTTTTTGTGTGTTCATGTTGATACATTTGTCGTATTTGAATTCTTATTGCGTTTATTACATGCTCAGATTTGAAATGTATATAAAATTTTAAAATATTCAAATGTGGAATTTGATCATAAGCCATAAATAGGCAACGTTTATTTGTGTGTTCATGCTGATATATTTGCCATATTCTTCCCGCCTGTGTGGTGAAATTTAATTTTGAAAATGTCCGCATTTAAAAATTACGCAGATTTGAAAATTATTGAAATGCAAAGAGAGCTTGCGTTTTAAGATTGTTCAGATTTCGAAAATTGTTCAAATTGGGAAGTTATTCAGATTTGAATTCTTTTAACGTCTACGAAATGAACAGATTTGAAAGGCACTTAAAATTTTAAAACTTTCAAATTTAAATTTTGATCATATGCCATAAATAGTCAGCATTTATTTTTTTGTGACCATTTTGATATATTTTTTATATTTTTCTGTTGGATATGTTTAAAGTTATTGATTTTGCAGCATTTAGCAATTTTTGGAAATTATTTAAATAAGTTGGGCTCACCTGTAAGGGATCTAGTATTTTTTTTTTTAAAACGAAAAAAATTCTGACATTCTGGGCCCACTGTGACGTCGTGATGACGTCACAGAGGCCGGATCCGCCGCGGCGGCGGCGACGACGCCGGCGTCGAACCAGCGCGAGCTGGGACGCACTGGACGCGCCCGGACGCGGGCTGCCGGAAGTGGCGGCGCCGCTGCTTTTGGGTCGCCGGCGACGTGCGAACGTGGCTGCGGACAGCGCGCACGGCAGCGGCGATTCCGGCGCGCACACGGCATCCCGGCACGCTAATCTCGGCGAGGAGGGAGAGGAGAGGACGGGGAGCTCCCCGCGTGCGTCGATCTCAAACGTATCTATAATTTTTGATGTTTCATGCTTGTTTTATATCAATGTCACATGTTTTATATGCATTATATATCACTATTATACATTTTCTGGAACTAACCTATTAACAAGATGCCACAGTGTCAGTTCCTGTTTATTTTGTCTGTTCATTGCAGAAAAGGTCCAAAAATGAAAGTGCTCATAAAAATCTGGAAAAATTCCAGTAATTCTAAAATGCCAGAAGACTACGTGAGCCGAAAGGACAAGTCCAGGAGAGGCCCAGAAGACCCCGAACGACACTAGGGCACAGACTAGAAGAAAAAAGCCCTGACTGCGCTGAGGGGTTGTGTGGCCGCCTCGGGCATCGCCTCGCGCCGCCCTTCGGACTATATATTACCCCCGTCGTAAAAACCCTAACCCCCGAAGGATTTCTCCAGAAAAGTTTCGTAGCTCCGCCGCCATCGAAAACAAGTTTTGGGGGTCAGAAGTTCCTGTTCTGGCACCCTGCCGGGACGGGGATTGACCCCCGGAGCCATCTCCATCGACCACGCCACCTCCATTTCGACTCCATGATGGTTTTTGAGTAGTTTCCCCATGGACTACGGGTTCTTAGCTGTAGCTAGTTGGTACTCTCTCTCTCCCATGTTGTTCAATACAATTGTCTCATGAGCTGCCGTACATGATTGAGATTCATCTGATGTAATTGGTGTTGTGTTTGTTCGGATCCGATAAATTGTGGAATTATGATCAGTGGTTCATCATGTTATCATACTTATGTTTTATTTAAGATCTTGCATGCTCTCCGGTACTTGTGGTTACCCTGATCAAGTAGTTGCATGTATCTCCAAGAGGGAGTATTTATGCTCGATAGTGGGTTCATGCCTCCGGTAATCTGGGCGAGTGACAGCAACGTCTAAGGTTGTGGACGTGCTGTTGCCAGTAGGGATAAAACAACGATGCTATGTCTACGTGTCATTTGTATTGTTTACATTACGCACAATTCTTAACGCAATAATCTGTTGCTTGCAACTTAATACCAACGGGGAACACGGATGTCAACCTGGCGGTGGATTATTAGTCATAGATGCAGTTGGATAACAGTCTATGTATTTTGTTGTAATGCCCAATTAAATATTATAGTAAACTTTATCTTATCATAATATGCATTTTCATGCCCTCACAATTTTATCAATTGCCAACTATAATTTGTTCACCCAACACATGTTATTTGTTTGGAGAGTTACCTCTAGTGTAGATAGCGGGGAACCCCGATCCATCTGTAATCATCATTGCTTTCCCGTCAACTCCGTGCAATCAACTATTTTCTGGTGCCATTGCTTCTGTGTTACTGCTACTATTGCTCTCATATTACTGCTGCTTTCACATCACGTTTGTTACTAGTGCTTTCTCAGGTATGGTGGAATTGACAACTCCGCTGCTAAGGCTTATAAGTATTCTTTGTCTCCCCTTGTGTCGAATCTATAAATTTTGGTTTTACTTCCCTCGAAAACTGTTGCGATCCCCTAAACTTGTGGGTTATCAAGACTATTTTCTGGCGCCGTTGCCGGGGAGCATAGCTCTACTCATAAGTTCACCTGGGAGTACACTTTACCTCTCTCTCTGTTTTTATTTTATTTTGTTTTGTCTAGTTTAATTTTGTCTAGTATTATTTTGCTTAGTTTATTTTTGTTTAGTTTATTTTATCCTAGTTTACTTTTGTCTAGTTTTGTTGTGCTTAGTTTATTTCTGTTTAGTCATGTTTTGTTTAGTTTACTTTTGTTTAGTTTATTTTTGTTTAGTTTTGTTTTTTATATATACCCGAAAATCCATAAAAATTGAAAAACCAAAAAATCTATAAAAAAATGTTGCTATGGAAGAACATGCTAGAACCTCTATGTATATGAAAGCTAAAGAATTATATATAAAGTATAGAGAATCAAGAGAGGGTAAAATCATGAGAGGCATGTTAAAAAAGTTAAATCAAATTGCTGAAATTTTGCTTGAACGCCATGATATAAATTGTTGCTCTGAACAGGATACTAAACATCTTAAATTCCAATGTCGTTTTAGTAAATAACCTTTAATTACAAACTATCATTGTAATTTGTGGGAGCTTCTGAAATAGATTCCTTTATGGCTAAAAATTATGAAACTTGTGTTGCTTGTAATAAACTTAAAGATACGGTCTCTTTTATCCTTGATTATTGCCTAGAAAATTTCAGCAATAATTGTTATATCATTGATTATAAAGAGAGACTCATTCATGCACAAGAATGTACTCACAATTTGCAGGAACCTGTAGAAGAAGATATTGCTGAAGCTGAAAGCTCACTGGATGAAAAAGAGGAGGAGAGTGATGAACAAAAGGAGGAAGAATGGATTAGCACTCCATGCATACCTTCTAATGAGAGTAACTCTTTATCTCTTACACTATTTGATTGCCCTCCATGCTTATCAAAAGAGGATGAATGTTATGTTCCTGTGGATTCTCTTGAAATATTCCCTACGAGTAAAACTTGTGAGAATAATTATGATACTGTTATTTATGATAATCCATGCTATTTTGATAAATCTTATGATAATCCTTTATTTGTGCCTAATTTCGAAATGCATGGTAATGAGAAAGTTTGTTTAGAAAATGTTTATGATAAAGCTCTAGATGATGGTCCTATATTGCTTGATAATATTATGTATTCTACTATTGAAAATGGGATTGGAGAGGTCTTGAATTTATCTAGATGGAGTCCCATACCTCTTGAGAATGATCAATCATCTTGTTATAAAATTGTTAAAAGTGGGTTTGAAAGTTTTAATCCCACTATTTTTGAGCTTTATGAAAATTATATGTTTGTAGATCATGAAAAGCATGCTTTATGTGATAGTTATATTGTTGAGTTTGTTCATGATGCTACTGAAAATTATTATGAAAGAGGAAAATATGGTTCTAAAAAATTTCATGGTACTAAAACACCTCTCATGTTGAAAATTCTGAAGTTATTTTTGTTTTATCTTCCTATGCTTGTCACTTTGTTCTTTATGAATTTATTTGTGTACAAGATTCCTATGCATAGGAAGTGGGTTAGACTTAAATGTTTTTCGAATTTGCTTCTTGATGCTCCTTTTGCTTCATTTTCTATTTTCATGTGAGCATCATTAAAACTATCAAGCCTAGCTAAAAGGCATTAAAAAACGCTTATGGGAGGCAACCCATTATTTTATTTCTTCAATTTTTCTTTATTTGAGTCAAGGTGCTTGTCTACTTCTGTAGCAACTCCTTTGTATCTTTTATTTATCGTATTGTTGTGCCAAGAAGAGTCTCTAATGATAAGATGATGCTAGATTTTGATTGTTGCGCGGAAACAGATTTCTGCTGTTCACCGTATTAATTCTCTAAAATCAACAGAACGTGAAGTAAATCTGAAAAAATTTGTGCGTAATTCTGATATATGTACGCATCTTTCATTAGTTTCGAGTTTTCTGATTTGAGCAACGGAAGTGCCTCGAAAATTTTTATCTTTACTGTCTGTTCTGTTTTGACAGATTTTGTCTCTGTTTTTTGCATTGTCTCTTGTGGACTTTAAGTAAGGCTCTCTAGACGTGGAGGGCTGTAGCTAATGTTTTATTGAGTTCTTGCAATGTGTCACTACAGAACCAAAGTGGATTAAAGTTTTTGAGTACTAACCTCTCAAATGAAGTTTATGAGAAGTTTGGTGTGGCGGAAGTTTTCAAGGGTCAAGAGAGAAGAGTGATATAATAGGATCAAGAAGAGTGAAGAGGTTAAGCTTGGAGAGGCTCCCATGGATCTCCCCAGCATATTTCAAGAAGACTCAAGCGCTTGGGCATCCCCTTCTTCATCGTCAAAATTATCAGGTCATCTCTAGTGAAACTATATTTTAATTTTTTCACATCATATGTGCTGTTCTTGGAGCGTCCGTGTGCTTTTATTTTCAGTATGTTATTTTTATTTTCTGATCATATCAATGTCGGATCCTAGCTATCTTGTTTGGGAGAGAGACACGCTCCGCTTTTTATTGGAATACTCTTGTTCTTCACTTATATCTGTTGAGTATTCAGTTTTCGCACTATTTAGCTTCTAGCTCTTGGTTTTCATGTATCTCTTGTTCAGAGCTATTAGTTCTTTTGTAGAAAGTACTCTCCTGCTTCACTTATATTTGTTTGGAGAGTTGCTTGGTTTATGTGTTGGTTCAGTAAATGTTATGCATGTGGTAGTGGTATAATGAAAAACTTGCATAATCTTGTAGATCATTGAACTTTGATAACCTGATTCTTTGCAAACGTTTTGAGGTATTAAGTAATAGATGGTAAAGCTTGCTGGTTAATTAAGTTAAAATCATTAGTGGATTGGTGTCTTTAAGCTTGTACCATACTACAAACTCTACTAAAATTGTTGAAGGTGTAGTTGGGCTTGATAGATTTCCATGTCTAAAGGTAATTCGTAATAACTAGGTTGTGTGAAGGTCGAGGGATCTAACGGGGTACTTGTGCCACCGTGAACGGCCCTCCTTGGAGTAAATGTTAATCATGCTCTTTATGTTGAACCTGCTAGTTGTTTGCAATAAGCTTGTGAGTTCTTTTTGACTGGTGTTAAGCTACGGTTTTTGGCACTTCCACCATCCAAATTTGCTAGCCTCTTCAGTGTTATGCATTGCCCTTTTCTCACAATGAGAGTTGGTGCATACTTCGCCAGTACATCCAAAACCCGTGGGAGGACTTACTATTGTTCTCCTACACATAAGCCCATACATCTTCCTCAAAACAGCCACCATACCTACCTACCACAATATTTCCATAGCTGTTCTGAGATATATTGCCATGCAACTTCCATTTTACATTACATGACTTGTTGTCATTTATCATTTATATATTGCTTTGCATGATTCTATGAAAGGGCATGGCGTCCCATGTGTGGTTTTGGTAATTAATGACAATCCCTATGGACTAATGGTTGCATTGATTTGTACTTGTAGTGTTTGTCCATAGACCATGCTTGAACTCCATATGTTGGATTCAAGGTTGATGCCATGAATATATTGATATAATGTAGTATTTGACATCAAGATCATCGAGGTGTATGGATATATACTTAATATGATCAAGAAGAAGAGTATGTGATGACCAAGTTGTTATTCGAGGAGTTATCCGATGATTGGTCATGTGTGAGTTGAGCATACTGCAAGTATGTCTTGAAGAAAAGGATTAGTGATCATTCATGTTTATCTTCAAGACATCATTTATGGAAAAGAGAAGAAAAGAAACAAGGCACACAAAGCTAAAAGATGTACCAAGTGGGATCACGTATCTCCTGGTATGGTAAGCAATTTTACATATAGCTTTGTGAACTAACCCATGATATGTGTGTGTCATTTGTATGTGTGGTTAGTTATCTTTCTATGGGCTTGCATCAAATGAAGATTTCATATAGCCCATGAAGGATGACGTCAAGTGGTGATCGTCATCAAGCTTGAGAAGTGCAAGTTCAAGAGAAGTATCTCGAAGATATCATATGCTTGATGCTTGCCACCCTCTTGGAGATAACGGTCAAGTGAAGATGTGCCTATGAGAGGCCCTCCCATAATGAAGTATGGGGGAGCAATATGTGAGACTTCACCAAGCGAAGCGCAATCAAGAAAGGTGGTCCACTTGAAGAGATCGAGGTCGACATCATCTAGCTCAAGTGGAATGCGCAAGGCAAAGGTATGATCTTGATAGGGTTTCTATTTTACCGGTCTCATGGTGTTAGTTGGGAGACCAGTTTATAGGATAAATACCGTACTATCAAGAGGGGCTCTAAGTGAGCTTTAGCGTATCAGTTCGAGAGAGCTCAAACCTTTGCATACTTTCCTTCATCATCTTTCTTGGCTCTTATTTGGATTCTCTCTATGTGGGGTTCTGGAGCTTGTTGTGATCTTCATAACAAGCTCAAGTTCATCAAAAATGGTTTTAGTATGGAAAACTTGTTGGGTTTTTGTTATTGGAGTTTCACCGGTTCGTCCTTTTCAGAGAGGTTTTACCTTTCTACATTTGGTTTTATCCTCCTATGTTGTACTATGATGTTTCTCTGCATGATCTTGTAATGCTCATTGCGGTGATTCTAACGAGTCCAAGAACATCGAAAACGGAGTTCGTATGTAAGAGATATCACGTTTTTCATATGTGTGTTTCAGGAATTCCGAACTGATTCCGAACTCATTACGAACTTAACTTTTTGCTCTCTGTACCCTGTCCGGATTTGATTGGTAGAAATCCGGATTTTTCCGAGCCACTCGGAATTCCGAGCCAAATCCGGATTCATTCAGAACGGCACGAATCTATACCAAACGGTCGGATTTTTGGGACCTATAAATGGGGTCTTCTTCCCAAAAGTTCCCTAACTCTTGAGCTCGTGTTTCCCCCCATTGTTGACCTTCTTTGAGCTTGCTATCTCTCTATTCCTCCATGATTCTTGCCTCCAATTAGAGGGAAAAGAGAGAGGAGATCTAGTTCTACCACTCCACCAATCAATCTCTCCTCTAAGTGAGGGGAAGCTTTTGGATCTAGATCTTGGAGGGATTTGGTGTTCTTCCTCGTTCTTCCTCCCTTCTCCCCTCACAAGCATTAGTTGCTTTTGGTGGGATTTGGGAGTGAAGGATTTGACCACCTCTAGTGGTCTTGCCTTCATTGCATTAGTTGCATCGGTTTGAGTTCTCCACGGTGATACGTGGAAGTTGAAGTTGAGAACTTGTTACTCTTGGGTTCTTTGGAACCCTACACGGTCGTTGGTAGTTCTTGTGGCTTTGGGAGCCGTGGGGACTAGCCGGGAGCCTCCAATTGAGTTGTGGAGACGCGCCCCGGCCTTGTGAGTCTTGTGGCTTTGGGAGCTGTGGGATTCCGGTGAGAGCCTCCAATTAAGTTGTGGAGTGTGCCTCATCCTTGTACGGGTTCGGTGACCACCCTCAAGTGTCCCATAGTGGATCGTGGCACTCCGCATTGGTGGAGGCACAAAGGAGATTACGGTGTGCCATTGACTGCTATTCGGGGATCACTTTGTGACTCCGCACCGCTCCAACGGAGACGTAGCTTCCATTGGGAAGTGAACTTCGGGATAAATCATCGTCTCCAAGTGCCTCGGTATTTCTATACACGAGGTTCTTACTTATGCTATTTACTTTGTGATAGCCATCGAGATTGAAGTAATATATCTTGCTATCACATATTTGCTTATCTTGTTTAGCATAAGTTGTTGGTGCACATAGGCAAACCTAGCTTGTTTAGGTTTCGTGCTTGATAAATTAAACGCTAGTTTTATTCCGCATTTATTCAAGCCTAAACCGTAAAGAATTTTAATCGCCTATTCACCCCCCCTCTAGGCGACATCCGTGTCCTTTCAATTGGTATCAGAGCGGGTTCTCTCCTTATTAGGCTTCACCGCCTAGAGAGTAAAGATGTCGTCTAGCGGACTAGTGCACAATGCTTCTTTTATATTAGATGGCACAAATTATGATGTTTGGAAAATTCGCATGCTTGATATTATTCGGGTCATGGACCCATACATGGAGCGAATTCTAGATAGGGGTTATTCTCCTCCAAGGAATCCCAAAAGGCTATCTTTAATGGATGATAATAATTCCTATCTAGATGCTCAAGCTTCTAACATGATTTTCAATGCTTTGAGCGATGTAGTTATTATGTCGGTCTCTCCTTTTCGGAATGCTCATGAGCTTTGGACCAAGCTAAAAGATAAATATGATGTGTCCAAAATTGTGGAGATGATTGTTCTCCCTCCACTTCTGGGCGTGATGAGTTCTCAACTTCGTCTACTTCACCTACATGTGGCAAGCCACAAAATAATGCAATGGTGAGTAGTGATAAATGTTGTAATGATGATAGTGAGATTATTGTTGATGATCCCTCACCTATATCTTATTGCAATGATTTATCTTTGGACTTAAACACATCTAGCACAAAAATTGATTTACATACTTGTGTTCATAGTCCTTGCATATCATGTACAAATTGCTTGATTAATCCTCGTGATGATATGCTCTTTACATCTTGTTGCAATAATAAAAATGCTTCTAGTTCCTCTAGTATTTGTTTGGCTAGCCATGTAGAGGAAACCGAACACTCAATGGAACAAGATATGGACTTAAATGGTGCTTCAAGTAATTCTTCATCGTCATCATCATTTACTCACTTTTGCCTTATGGCTAAAGCTTCCGAGGTATCTCCTACCTTGGATTCCAATATATCCCATGAAGATAGTGATGATGATTGTGATGATAGTATGTCTTCCTTAAATAGGAAAGGTCAAATTGTCTTTCATGCTCTAAGTAAAAATAAGAATGCTTGTTCTAACTTTATAGAAATCTTGACTATTGCTATTGAGAGCAGAAACTTATTGATGAGCATGAAGACACGATTGATAAAATGCAAAGCCGCGAATATAAATATGCGGATGAGATAGCCAAACTCAAGGAAGCTCTTGAAGAAGAACAAATCACTAAGGAGTCTCTTGAGGAGACATTTGCTCATGAATTTTCTAGAGTAACGGGATCCCATGATAGAGCTCTTGAGGTGGCTAATGATTTCAAAGTTAGAAATGGTGAGCTCGTGGATGCTCATGCTAACTTCTTGAGGATTTTGAGCACCTCAAAAATGGCTCTAGGGTCATTAAGAGTGAGCTCATCAAACTCACCGAGTCTCATGCGCAACTTACAGCTTCACATTCAAAAGAGCTTGCCAAGTTATCTTCTCCTATTACTATTAATAATGATGTTTGTGCTACTAACTCTATCTCTTGTGAAACATCCATTTTAACAGAGAATGTTGAGCTAAGGGTCAACTTGAGTTGCTATCTAGCAATTATGGGAAATTGGAGAAAGCCATGAAAAGCTCTCGTGCTCTCATGAGGATTCTAGTCTCCCACGGTAAGCTAAAGATAGCTCATGAGGCTATTATGACAAAGGTTACATCGTGTGAGCCTCATGTGGACAATGGCACAACTTCTACTCAAAATGTTTATTGTCATGTGCTAGTCCTTGTAATTCATCCACTCATAATATTTCTACATCTCGTGATGAATTACTTTCTTTGACTTGTCGCTCTTACAATGAAACCTCTACTTCCTCTAGTGTTTGTGTTGATACTAACCATGTAGAGGAATTAAAAGAGCTCAAGGCCCAAGTCTCTTCTTTGAAGAAAACTTGGAAAAGCGTCATGATGGGAAATCCACACTTGACAATATGTTGAGTGTGCAAAGACGCCCCAATGACAAGAGTGGACTTGGATTCAACTCCAATAGTAGAACAAGTCCAAGTATAACAAGAATAAGAAGGGCCAAGAACAAGTCAAGAATTCGGCCAAGATCACTTGCTTCAAGTGCAAAGTTGAAGGGCACCATGTTAGATCTTGCCCTTTGAAGAAGAAATCTCTTAGCAAGAAGCAACAAGGGAAGAGGCCTCAAGTTCAAACTCAAGTTCCCAAGTTGAAGAACGGTCCCTTCCCAAGAAGAACCATGGCATGCCTCCTCATGATGAAGTTTCAACTAAGAAGAAAGGAGGAAGCAAATGTTGCTACATATGTCGTGAGAAGGGTCATTTTGCTTCTTCATGCACTAGTGGTAACTTATCCAACCCCATAATAATTGATAATGTTTATTCTCTTAGGAAGGATAAGGTTGGCAATGTGTTTGCCAAATATGTTGGTACTCAAAGTGGTGTCAAGAAAAGGACCATTTGGGTTGCCAAGCCTATTGTGACTAACCTCTTAGGACCCAACTTGGTTGGGGACCAACAAGTTAAAACTTGATCAATAGGTGTTGGTGGAGGGCATTGGAGACTTGGCTACATCATGAAGAATTAAGGAATCTTCATCAATTATATTTCTCAAGCCAAGTCATTTGGATTATGTTCTATCTCACATCCAATGTTCCTCCTTGCGGTAACTTGTATTTAAATCACATACATTGAAAGTTACTTGCATCCTTACATGTGTTTGGTTTTGTACCTTGCTAATGTTTGCATGTGTTGTGCTCTCTACTTACTTTTCTTGAGTAATCAAGTATGTGTATGTTGGTTTGCACACCATGTATGTGTGAGTTTGTGTTGAGCCATTTGTATCAACTTGCTTATATCTTAATTGGCTCTTTTTGAGAGATTAATGGACTATCCCATTTTGGGGGAGTGATATGCTTGCGCACTTCACAATCCTAAAAATGTGTATACATGAGTACTACCACTTAGTGTTGATATATCAATTTTATCTAGTCTCTATATGGTATGTCCTTCTCATGAGAAATTCAAATTCTATAATGTTCATTAATTATCTCTAGTTGGGTTTTATTTGCCTCTTGTGGAGAATAAATGGATTATCACATTATGGGGGAGTAATAAGCTATGTGCATATTACAAACCTAGACAATGTGAACATGTGAGGTATTGTCACCTAGAATTGATATTGTTAATTATCTTATTCCTATGTGGCATGTTTCTCAAACAAGTTCCCATTTGCTTAAATGTTTTTACTTACTCACACTTTGGATCTTGTTTGTGATGAATGTTCTTGGTAAGGTTTTCCTCTAATATGTTCTCATATATCTCTTTGGGAAACCGAAGCACTCTTTGTAGTTGCTTTGCATTATCGCGTGAATATTTGAAGCTATCAAGAACTTCTATCTACATAAGCATTTCACTTAAAACTTATACATTGCCATATGCTTATATATTGTGAAGATGATCTTGAATTTCATTACAATATACCACCGAGAAATATATCTCCATATACTCCTTGTCCTTGACAAGTGATACACATATTTGTGGTGGAATTTGTAGATCGTCTTCATATTGGCTCTTGATCTTATTGTCTTAACTCTTGCCAAAAATTGATGTGTTATAACTCTCGTTGTCTTCCTTGCCTCTTATGGATCCTTTTGTCTTACTCAAACCTTCCTAGTGATTTAATTGGTATAGGAGAGGCTTTGATCCCATTCTTGTGCACATTGCCTTCTAAGGCTACTTCTAGATAATGCACTATTCTTGGGGGAGCTTTTCTTTATCCTTTGGTACACTATTTTCTTCTATTGGTATTTGATCCTTTCCTTTGGAATTTGATCCCGATGACATGTCTCTATGGAAGACAAACCTTTTCGCCTTGGTACTTTGTGCCATCATGAAAAGTGTAGAGGGTTTGGTTTAGTTGTTGGAACCTTGCTTTTTTGAGAATTATTCTAAATTGATCACTCTCTTTGGTAGTTGGTTATATCATTCGTTGATATATCCTTTGTTTGGTATATCTTTAGAAATTTGATATCTAGTTCCTTGATTTATATTTAATCTTTGTTTTGATATCTTGTCCAATTGGTATCTTATTAATCATGTGTTGTTTTGATTTAGTTTCAATTGGCTCTCTAAATCATTTGTTGATTTGGATCTTTGATATAATTTGGACCTTCCTTGATTTCTTTGTTTTGTCCAACTTCTATCTCAATTTGGTTCTTGAAGATTTTAGGCATGCATATGTACTTCATTTATGGTTTTATGGCATGCTTTCCTCTTTATGCCAATATACAAGGGAAACTCCACGGAATCCTAATTCGGCTAAGTGTGCATGAAATTCAATTTCATATCTATATGCACAAATTTATGTGGAGTTCCTCCTAAGTATTGTAGTTCACTAACTACTTCGGACCCAATTAGTTTGGGACCATTTTGTACTTAAATGTGTTTTAGGTTCTTGGGAGATGCATTGGATGCTTGTCTCATTTATAATGAAGGTCCTCACCACATGGTTATTGGAGCCAAGCGAGGATGGTTGATGAAATTTATCTACTACATCAACCCAATGTCATCTCGGTAACAAGTATTCACCCTCATGCATACTTTTCTAGCATCCAACCTTGTGTAGGTTGCATCATGGCATGAAACTTATTTATATGCCTTTATTGTGGTTCTTGCAAATTTTTAAAAGAACTTCTTTATTGCAAATGAGAGTAAGTTGAGATGATTGCATATCAAGGGGATGATATAAAATCATTTTCATGATTCACCTATCCCATATATGTCAATCTAACAATTACATTGTATATCTTTTTCAAAATACTCTCATGTGCAATATTGATGAATTTGCAAATTCTATTCGATTCTTATGACACTTGTTGCTTTGTCAAAGCATCCCAACTATCTCCTTTCCCTTCGTGATATTTGTGATGTCTTTGGTGTGGTTGTATTTGAAGTTCATTATTACACAATATGAAAATCTTGAGCTATGGGCTATGATCCTACACAAATATCATATGTGTATAATATATGACTTTATTTTGGATATCTTGTTCTTTCTTTAGTAACTAATTTTATGTGTACATGTTTCTTTGTGGATATATATCTTCATGATTGTTGTACACTTAGAAACTTATATACATGAGAGAAATTACATCTTTACTCGATATCCTAATTCTTCGGTGTCACCTCTTTTATTCCCTTTTTTGATTCTTTGGTGTGACTCCGAAAAGAATTTGTTTATGAGTGCATATCCTATTTTATCACATCTTGGTGCTCTCATCTTGGTGAATATCCTTGACCACTTGCTTGTCTTTACAAGCCAATAATCTTCACCATGGGATATGTCACAAGCTTTGTTTTTCTTTTGCATCTTATTGAGCTTGTGAATCCATTTGATTTTGTGTTTTAGAGGATACCGAAGGAGTGAGGATTCCATTTTTGTACATCTTGTATTCAAATACAATATTCTAAATTGTGTACAAATATTGGGGAGCTCCTCTATTTTCTTTAAAGCACTCGTTTGCTCAAATTATAATATCTATGTTCATTTGCTTATTGGATCTTTTCTTGCCTTTGATTTGCAAAAGTTTTAAAAAGTTTTCCATATCACAATTTTGCAAAATTTGGATCCTCAATATAGTTTGATCTCCCTCCAACTATTTCATTGGATATGTGTATTTGATTTCACTCATATTTTGAGAAATGCACACGTTATGGGGGAGCTCATACTATATTGACCTTCTAAGTTTTTCGCCATTTTGGAAATGGATGCCAATGGGGGAGAAGTTTTATAGGGTTTAAGGGAATTTGGTTTTATGCTTTTGTTTTGGTCATAAGCATTTACCTTTCATGCTCATGCATCCATGCTTGTTGATTTGCATGGTTGCTTAATTCATTATATAAACCCTTGTAAAGAGATTGTCATCAATTACCAAAATGGGGGAGATTGAAAGGGCATGGCGTCCCATGTGTGGTTTTGGTAATTAATGAAATCCCTATGGACTAATGGTTGCATTGAGTTGTACTTGTAGTGTTTGTCCATAGACCATGCTTGAACTCCATATGTTGGATTCAAGGTCGATGCCATGAATATATTGATATAATGAAGTATTTGACATCAAGATCATCGAGGTGTATGGATATATACTTAATATGATCAAGAAGAAGAGTATGTGATGACCAAGTTGTTATTCGAGGAGTTATCCGATGATTGGTCATGTGTGAGTTGAGCATACTGCAAGTATGTCTTGAAAAAAAGGATTAGTGATCATTCATGTTTATCTTCAAGACATCATTTATTGAAAAGAGAAGAAAAGATACAAGGCACACAAAGCTAAAGATGTACCAAGTGGGATCACGTATCTCCTGGTATGGTAAGCAATTTTACATATAGCTTTGTGAACTAACCCATGATATGTGTGTGTCATTTGTATGTGTGGTTAGTTATCTTTCTATGGGCTTGCATCAAATGAAGATTTCATATAGCCCATGAAGGATGACGTCAAGTGGTGATCGTCATCAAGCTTGAGAAGTGCAAGTTCAAGAGAAGTATCTCGAAGATATCATATGCTTGATGCTTGCCACCCTCTTGGAGATAACGGTCAAGTGAAGATGTGCCTATGAGAGGCCCTCCCATAATGAAGTATGGGGGAGCAATATGTGAGACTTCACCAAGCGAAGCGCAATCAAGAAAGGTGGTCCATTTGAAGAGATCGAGGTCGACATCATCTAGCTCAAGTGGAATGCACAAGGAAAATGTATGATCTTGATAGGGTTTCTATTTTACCGGTCTCATGGTGTTAGTTGGGAGGCCGGTTTATAGGATAAATACCGTACTATCAAAAGGGGCTCTCAGTGAGCTTTAGCGTATTAGTTGGAGAGAGCTCAAACCTTTGCATACTTGACTTTATCATCTTTCTTGGCTCTTATTTGGATTCTCTCTATGTGGGGTTCTGGAGCTTGTTGTGATCTTCATAACAAGCTCAAGTTCATCAAAAATGGTTTTAGTATGGAAAACTTGTTGGGTTTTTGATATTGGAGTTTCACCGGTTCGTCCTTTTTAGAGAGGTTTTACCTTTCTACATTTGGTTTTATCCTCCTATGTTGGACTATGATGTTTCTCTGCATGATCTTGTAATGCTCGTTGCGGTGATTCCAACGAGTCCAAGAACATCGAAAACAGAGTTCGTATGTAAGAGATATCACGTTTTTCATATGTGTGTTTCAGGAATTCCGAACTGATTCCGAACTTAACTTTTTGCCCTCTGTACCCTGTCCGGATTTGATTGGTAGAAATCCGGATTTTTCCGAGCCAAATCCGGATTCATTCCGAACGGCACGAATCTGTACCAAACGGTCGGATTTTTGGGACCTATAAATATGGTCTTCTTCCCCAAAGGTTCTCTAACTCTTGAGCTCGTGTTTCCCCCCATTGTTGACCTTCTTTGAGCTTGCTATCTCTCTATTCCTCCATGATTCTTGCCTCCAATTAAAGGGAAAAGAGAGAGGAGATCTAGATCTACCATTCCACCAATCAATCTCTCCTCTAAGTGAGGGGAAGCTTTTGGATCTAGATCTTGGAGGGATTTGGTGTTCTTCCTAGTTCTTCCTCAATTCGCCCCGCACAAGCATTAGTTGCTTTTGGTGGGATTTGGGAGTGAAGGATTTAACCACCTCTAGTGGTCTTGCCTTCATTGCATTAGTTGCATCGGTTTGAGTTCTCTACGGTGATACGTGGAAGTTGAAGTTGAGAACTTGTTACTCTTGTGTTCTTTGGAACCCTAGACGGTCGTTGGTAGTTCTTGTGGCTTTGGGAGCCGTGGGGACTAGCCGGGAGCCTCCAATTGAGTTGTGGAGACGCGCCCCGGCCTTGTGAGTCTTGTGGCTTTGGGAGCCGTTTGATTCCGGTGAAAGCCTCCAATTAAGTTGTGGAGTGTGGCTCATCCTTGTACGGGTTCGGTGACCACCCTCAATTGTCCCATAGTGGATCGTGGCACTCTGCATTGGTGGAGGCACGAAGGAGATTACGGTGTGCCATTGACGGCTATTCGGGGATCACTTTGTGACTCCGCACCGCTCCAACGGAGACGTAGCTTCCATTGGGAAGTGAACTTCGGGATAAATCATCGTCTCCAAGTGCCTCGGTATTTCTATACACGAGCTTCTTACTTATGCTATTTATTTTGTGATAGCCATCAAGCTTGAAGTAATATATCTTGCTATCACATATTTGTTTATCTTGTTTAGCATAAGTTGTTGGTGCACATAGGCAAACCTAGCTTGTTTAGGTTTCGTGCTTGATAAATTAAACGCTAGTTTTATTCCGCATTTATTCAAGCCTAAACCGTAAAGAATTTTAATCGCCTATTCACCCCCCCCCCCTCTAGGCGACATCCGTGTCATTTCATTCTATACAGCTGATGTGTGGTTTACCCATGTTACGCTAGATCATTGCACATCCTGCTACACTGGCAGAGGCATACAGTTTATGCATCATGTTTTGTTCATTATGAGTTATTTGTACCAAAAAGTGTGTCATCATATTAAAGTGTTGCCCCTGCTAGAAAAGAGCCATCGAGGCCATCGAAAAGAGAAACAGAAAAAGAAAAAATATATAAAAAAAAGAAAAAAAAGAATAAAGAAAAGGGGGGCAACACTACTATCCTTTATCAAAGTTGTTCTCATGTTTAGCACCTGCAGTTTCATAGTTATCATATTTGTGCTCATATTTAGCACCTATGCTCCATTTGAGAGAGTTTTCATGTTTTACTAGGATAACTATGTGGGGAATATTACGTTATAGAACTTGGGTTGTATATTTCAATGATGAGCTTCCTCAAAAGTGCTCTAGGTCTTCGTGAGTAACCGATTTGGATGCACAGAGAGCTTTCATACACATATAGCTCTATGTGCATCCGTTGCATGACAATCACTACTCCTTGCATAGCTTCGATTATAAGGTTTCCTCTTGTCTAATGATCACTTATAGCTTTGTGAGACTTTCTTCCATTGGCCTTCCAAACCCCCATTAACGTTCTTTTTGCCATAACATCCTGGTGCCAATACTAAATGCCTACGCTCACCGGTTGAGTAGGCTTCGAAACAGTTGATTCATGACGTTCATGTTTACTTTTACTTGACTGGATACGTTCTCTATGTTGTATTGCTTGATGCTTGGAATTGAATGATAGAACTCTACACTGGATACTTAAAACATCTATAATGAACCTTGTACGGTTTCATGTCTTTTAAGCCATCATTCATGAAAACTTTTAACTTGTTTAACTATCTTGCTTTATTATCTCTTATTGAATATCAATTATAGACATTTGCTTTGAATGATTTGATCTCAGCTCACTTGCCATTACATCACTATTAGATCAAGATTGTGTTGGTAGCATGTCACTACAAAAATTATATTGTTTTATCGTTTCCTACTCGAGGACGAGTAGGAACTAAGCTTGGGGATGCTGATACGTCTCAAACATATATATAATTTTTGATGTTTCATGCTTGTTTTATATCAATGTCACATGTTTTAGATGCATTATATATCACTATTATACATTTTCTGGAACTAACCTATTAACAAGATGCCACATTGCCAGTTCCTTTTTATTTTGTCTGTTCATTGCAGTAAAGGTCCAAAAATGAAAGTGCTCAGAAAAATCTGGAAAAATTCCAGTAATTCTAAAATGCCAGAAGACTCCGTGAGCCAAAAGGACAAGTCCAGGAGAGGCCCAGAAGACCCCGAACGACACTAGGGCACAGACCAGAAGAAAAAAGCCATGGCCGCGCCGAGGGGTTGTGTGGCCGCCTCGGGCATCGCCTCGTGCCGCCCTTCGGACTATATATTGCCCCCGTCATAAAAACCCTAACCCCCGAAGGATTTCTCCAGAAAAGATCCGTAGCTCCGCCGCCATCGAAAACAATTTTCGGGGGTCAGAAGTTCCTGTTCCGGCACCCTGCCGGGACGGGGATTGACCCCCGGAGCCATCTCCATCGACCACGCCACCTCCACTTAGACTCCATGATGGTTTGTGAGTAGTTTCCCCATGGACTACGGGTTCTTAGCTGTAGCTAGTTGGTACTCTCTCTCCCATGTTGTTCAATACAATAGTCTCATGAGTTGTCGTACATGATTGAGATTCATCTGATGTAATTTGTGTTGTGTTTGTTGGGATCCGATAAATTGTGGAATTATGATCAGTGGTTCATCATGTTATCATACTTATGTTTTATTTAAGATCTTGCATGCTCTCCGGTACTTGTGGTTACCCTGATCAAGTAGTTGCCTTATTAGTCTGGCGGTGGTTCATCATGTTATCATACCAACGGGGGACACGGATGTTAACCTGGCGGTGGATTATTAGTCAAAGATGAAGTTGGATAACGGTCTATGTATTATGTTGTAATGCCCAATTAAATACTATAGTAAACTTTATCTTATCATAATATGCATTGTCATGCCCTCACAATTTTATCAATTGCCCAACTGTAATTTGTTCACCCAACACATGTTATTTGTTTGGAGAGTTACCTCTAGTGTAGATAGCTGGGAACCCCGGTCCATCTGTAATCATCATTGCTTTCCCGTCAACTCAACGCAATCAACTATTTGCTGGTGTCATTGCTTCTGTGTTACTGCTACTATTGCTCTCATATTACTGCTGCTTTCATATCACGTTTGTTACTAGTGCTTTCTCAGGTGTGGTGGAATTGACAACTCCGCTGCTAAGGCTTATGTGTATTCTTTGTCACCCCTTGTGTCGAATCAATAAATTTGGGTTTACTTCTCTCGAAGACTGTTGCGATCCCCTATACTTGTGGGTTATCAGCGATCTTCGGCGGCGCGGGAGAGAGAGAAAGAGGGAGGGGAGGGGGGTTTCGTGGATGCTTTTCCGGAAAAGTCCTTAGGGTTTTCTGAATTTGCGATTAAGTCCTTCGGGAGGGGTTTCCTGTAAATTTTTGCGCCAAAAACCGTGCGCGGCGGGTGACCGGCTGGAACCGGGGCGACCGGGTGGCAACCGGGTGACGTGTCGCGTCCTGATTGGTAGAAAATCGGGCGTGTACTGTAGCGCGCGCTGAGGGCTGTTGTGGCCGCTTCCTGGCCGTCGGATCACGCGGATCGGACGGCCGTGGTTATGAGGCGACGTGGCTCAGCGGAGGGTGGGTGAATCTTTCCACCTTTTTTTGTGTTCATGCTGATATATTTGCCATATTCTTCCCGCCCGTGTGGTGAAATTTAATTTTGAAAATGCCCGCATTTAAAAATTGCGCAGATTTGGAAATTATTGAAATGCAAAGAGAGCTTGCGTTTTAAGATTGTTCAGATTTCAAAAATTGTTCAAATTGGAAAGTTATTCAGATTTGAATTCTTTTAACGTCTACGAAATGAACAGATTTGAAAGGCACTTAAAAATTTAAAATTTTTAAATTTAAATTTTGATCATATGCCATAAATAGTCAGCATTTATTTTTTTGTGACCATTTTGATATATTTATTATATTTTTCTGTTGGATATATTTAAAATTATTGATTTTGCAGCATTTAGCAATTTTTGGAAATTATTTAAATAAGTTGGGCTCACCTGTCAGGGATCTAGTTTTTTTTTTTAAAAAAAAATCGAAAAAGAAAAAATCTAACATGCTGTGCCCACTGTGACGTCGTGATGACGTCACAGTGGCCGGATCCGCCGTGGCGGCGGCGACGACGCCGGCGTCGAACCAGCGCGAGCTGGGACGCGCGCGTACGCGGGTTGCCCGGAAGTGGCGGCGCCGCTGCTTTTGGGTCGCCGGAGCGTCGCCGGCGACGTGCGAACGCGGCGGCGGCGATTCCGGCGTGCACGCGGCGTCCCGGCACGCTAATCTCGGCGAGGAGGGAGAGGAGGGGACGGCGGAGCTCCCCGCGTGCGTCGATCTGAACGGGGAGGTGCGGAGCGGCGGCGGCGTGCGTCGGCGTCGGGGGCGATCTCCGGCGGCGCGGGAGAGAGAGAAAGAGGGAGGGGAGGGGGGTTTCGTGGACGCTTTTCCTGAAAAGTCCCTGGGGTTTTCTGAATTTGCGATTAAGTCCTTCGAGAGGGGGTTTTTAAATTTTTGCACCAAAAACCGTGCGCGGCGGGTGACCGGCTGGAAACGGGGCGACCGGGTGGCCACCGGTGACGTGTCGCGTCCTGATTGGTAGAAAATCGGGCGTGTACTGTAGCGCGCGCTGAGGGCTGTCGTGGCCGCTTCCTGGCCGTCGGATCGCGCGGATCGGACGGCCGTGGTTATGAGGCGACGTGGCTCAGCGGAGGGAGGGTGAATCTTTCCACCTTTTATATATTGATCTATTGGGACATCGTCAAACCGGAGCTGTGACCGTCATTAACCGCCTCCACAATCTTCATTTTGCTAACTTCCGTGGATTAACTCCACTAACATTACCTTTATTCCAAAGAAGGATGGTGTGGAACACATCTTGTACTCTAGGCCTATTAGTCTCATCCATGCGATTCTCAAGTTTTGGCTTGCCGCCTTGCTCCCTTCATGAACTCCCTTCTATCCAATGTCCAAAGTGCGTTTATCAATAAACGTTGCATTCATGAAAATTTTATGTATGTCTGGAATCTTGCTAGGAAGTTTCTTCACTCCAACACTCCATGTATTCTCCTCAAGCTTGATATTAGAAATGATTTTTACTCTGTTAGATGGGACTACCTCTCATGGACGTCCTCAAGCACATTGAAACACTGCAATTAATTACTTCTCCACTTCATTTACTTAATTAGCCAAACTGAACCGGCGCTTGCAAGATTCTTCATTAGGCTTCACCAACATCTATTTCGACAAACACAAGATGTTTCACAACAGTATTTATAAGTATTCTACATCTAGCATTATGGGGTGCAACATATCTTCATAGTGTAGATCTTGAGCAAGGTTGCGATTTTTTTTAAATTGCTAAGCGTAACCCTACATCCTTCTCCCAGTCCTTGGATGCTCTCCCTACTACTCCCTACACTGGTGATGTCCCTCCCGCAAGGTGCTCCATTAAATTTCTTACTAATTTTCCTATGATGTTATGTTTTGTGTGTGTGTGATGATATTTTCGAATGCAATTTTGAAAGATAAGAAATGTTGATGATTCATCATCAGAGGAGGAGTGGGATGAAAACAAGGAGGTTGCAGTGTTGGTGGCTTCGATTGGATGCCATCAAGAGAGATGGCCGCTCAATGGTTGGTCGATGATAACTAACTGGAGAAGATATGAGGCCCACCTTAGCTCGCGATGGTAAAATTCAATCCTAACCTGGCGTTCCGCCAAACTATTTCAGGTGCAAATCTAGGATGTCGTTTGATTTGTTTAGGCACATTGCGGCCTATCAAGGCTCGTGATCCGTAATTCAAGCATAAGATTTTTTCTGATGGTGTTCTTGGCCCAAGTTGTTACCGCAATCTCATATCGGCATTGTGAAGAATCACATACGAAATTCCTACTTATTTGATTGATGGTCACTTAGTGAATGTGGAGAGCGCAATCATCAACAGCTGGTTACCTCTTTGTGAAAGCCGCAATTCAGAAATTTCGTGAAGAGTACCCGCGAGCTCCAAGAGAAAAGCGCCAAGAGGATTTGAGCAGTTAACGAAGATAGAGGGTTCCCATAGAAAGTCAGATACATAAATGTTGTATGTATTGAAGGTTGAAGAAATATTATCTGTGATTCCACTATCATTTTTGAAGCTGTTGCAAATCAAGAAGTATGGATTTGGCATACTTAGTTTTAAATGCCTGAGGCTGAGGCTTACCAATGATATCAGTGTGTTGCTCCTAACTCTTTTCCAGGTAAACCCGTGGAGAGGCACCTACTGTGTGCAGTTTGAAGTACCCTTGATGAAAAATATATATGGGAACTGAATTCTCAATGCAATGCCAACCAAAACCGAGTTGCAGTCACGGCAGAACATAAAAAAAGGAATAATATATCTGCACATGACATGCATGACTATATTGTCAGCTAAGCATTGAACCCGTTGTACACACACACCAGACAAGTCGAGTCTCAAAAGCCATTTTACTCGAAGAACATTAACCGTTCCTAAGATGTCTAATTACCCGCTGTCTGCATAGTTCATCACAATATGCACATGGAAAATAAACAGGCTAGGGAGCAAACCAACTAGGCTTGGTTGAATATTCAAAATTGTCGTCCCGCGGTGACTGGTATACGCACTCCAGCTTGCCATCACTTACCGAATAGCAGTATGCCGACGTGTTGGGATCCATCCGTTTACGGCCAAAAACATAAAAGATCCGCGTTCCGCCTTCGACCGCACTGTGGCTAAATGTGGCATGGTAGCAATCAATGAACACATCGTAGTTGCCACCGATGGCATCTCCAGTTACCTTACACCAAGAGGGCATGCCAGGCACTAACTCAAAGAAGGTGAAACCTTGTGGTTCTAGTGATTCCACGCTCGTAATGATCAGGAGTAGCTTGCTTGGCAACGCGACGAAATTGAAGTAGTCGAACACAACAGGTTTATCTACGAATAAGGGGCGTAAGACGGAGAAAAGTTTAGACGTCGATTGCGGCGGATCAACTGAGTGGAGAAACTCGAGTGTAGTGGCGTCAAACACCGATGTGGTACCGGTACATTCCAAGCCATAAATCTTTCCTTGGAAGCAGGCAATATCGACAAAATCCAAGGCAGAAGACGGGGAATTTGCCAGCTTCGTCCACGCCGCATCTCCGGGCCGGCAAAGAACTATAGTCTTCTTCTTTAGACCCAGCAAAACTTTGTGGCACATGATGATCATCATGTTGTCTGTGCTTGCTGCCACATTATCGGGCGGGACATGGAGGGCGAAGCGGAACTCATCTGAGAATCCTTGGTAGCTTCGGAAGAATAATTCAATGGAGGGGGTATCGATCTTGATCTTGGTCTCCAAATACCAGGTACGTCCACGCGCGCTTTCGTCGTCGGTATGGTGCACATATGTTATGTGCCTGATGTCAGACGAGGTCTTGCTGTCACGGACGGCATTGATCTTGGGAAGAGGGGCGGTGGCGCCCGTCGTCAGGTGCGAGAGACGGCAGGACGCGTCAAGAGCATCGACGACGATCGACCACCCGCGAGACAAGGGGAACACAAGCGCGTGTTCTGAACCGGCCCTTGGAGTTGATCCGTCCTCAGGGACAGGAAGCAGGAGACGAGGGGCTTGCCCTACCGCAGCGCGCCATGTCCGGCAGACGGAGCGGAACGGCGTAACGCCGGTGATGGCGTCGCGGGACCTCTGGGCGATGGGCTCCAGGAGATCGGAGGTGAGCGCCAACCAGTCGGGTTGTTCTTGTTCGTGGTCCTCCTTCCTTCTTGTTGTTCCTGTTCTTCTTCGTCTTTTGCCCGTCATTGTGATGCTGCCTAAGAGATCGAAGTGGAAGGACTAGATTGGTTTAGGCCACCATATGAACCGGTCTGGCGTCCAGCGTGCAGAAACCGTATCCGAATCCAATAGCTACACGCGAGTACCCGTCATCATATTTTTTTTCAATTCCTTTTTGCCATCATAGAAAATCGTGACGTTAACAAGTTTCCATGCTTCCTTAAAACAAAAGTACAAGTTGGATATTTCCGTTGTGTTTTGGGCCTCTCCATGCAAGCTGGCTCTTCTGATAAGATGAAAGGGCCCAAGTTGGATACTTCCGTTGGGTTTTTTGGGGATCCCCTATATATCACCTGTTGCGAGCTCTACTTCCGGCTCGCCCGTGAAGGTTTTCATCATGGGCCGGCCCATTTACGATACTTAAACACAGAAAAAGTGGAGGGAAAGGGACGCGCAAGGGAATCGAACTGGGAAGCTCAACGGACAACGACCGACCGACTAACCATGGGCTGCGATCGTACTAGTGTCTATATAGTATTGTTTACGCTTATATTGTTTGTGTTTTTAGTTTTTGGTTTTTCGTTTCTTTTTAAATGGTTCCTTTTTTCCGCTTTATTCTTTTAATTTCTTTCTGTTTTATTTTAAATTATTCAGATTTGAAATAACTTTCAATCAAAAAATGTATAGATTTTTGGAAAAATTATTTTAAAAAATTAACAATATTCAAAAGTGAATATTTTTGAAAAAACGAACCATTTTAAAAAATTGACCATTTTAAAAAAATGAACCATTTTCAAAAGAAGATTTTTTTGTTAAATCAGAACCATTTTCAATTTTTCAAAAAAGGAACCATTTTTAAAATCGAAACCATTTTCTAAATAGAAATCAGTTTAAAAAAGAAACCATTTTTTAAATCGAAACCATTTTGAAATAAGGAACCATTTTTTAAACCGGAAGCATTTTTTAAATCAGAACCATTTTTTAAATCGGAACCATTTTAAAAAGGAATCATTTTCAAAAAGGAACCATTTTTTAAATCGGAACCAATTTCAAAAAAGGAACCATTTTTAAAATTGGAACCATTTTCAAAAAAGGAACCATTTTAAAAATTGGAACCATTTTCAAAAAAGAAACCATTTTTTTAAATCGGAACCATTTTCAAAAAAGGAACCATTTTTAAAATCAGAACCATTTTCAAAAAAGGAACCATTTTTTAAATCGTAAACATTTTCAAAAAAGGAACCATTTTCGAAAAAGGAACCATTTTCAAAAATCGGAACCATTTTTTCAGTTCGGAACCATTTTCAAAAAGGAACCATATTTTCATTTGGAACCATTTTTTCCGTTCGAAACCATTTTTTGGTTCGGAACCATTTAAAAAAGGAACCATTTTTTCGGTTCGGAACCATTTTAAAAAAGGAACAATTTTTCATTCGGAACCATTTTTCCGTTCAGAACCATTTTCAAAAAGGAACCTTTTTTTTTGGTTCGGAACCATTTTCAAAAAGGAACCATTTTTTGGTTCGGAACCATTTTTAAAAAGGAACCATTTTTCGGTTCAGAACCATTTTCAAAAAATCGGAACCATTTTTTTCATTCGAAACCGTTTTCAAAAATCGGAACCATTTTTTGGTTCGGAACCATTTTTGGTTCGGAACCATTTTAAAAAAGAACATTTTTTTCGGTTCGGAACCATTTTCAAAAAGGAACCATTTTTTTCATTCGGAACCATTTTTTCGGTGCAGAACCTTTTTCGGTTCGGAACCTTTTTTAAAAAGGAACCATTTAAAAATATATATTTTTGAAAATCGGAACCATTTTTACAAAATAATTATTGTCCAAAATATGAACATTTTCAAAATAAGCGAAAATTAAAACATAAAAAGGAAAAAGGAAAAAGTGAAACAAAAAACGGAAAACGAAGAAAGAAAACCAAAAAAGAAAACGGAAAAGAAAACATAAAAACAAAATGGGAAAAGAAAACAAAAAAGAAAACGGAAAAAGAAAACAGAAATAATCAAACGAAACAAAAAAGAAAGAAATGAAAAAATAAAACGGAAAACAAAAAAAGAAATGAAAAACCGAAGAAACGATTTCTTCTGTTTTCACGGAAAAAGAAATGAAAAACCGAAGAAAACGGAAAAATAAAAGAAAACGGAAAACAAAAAAAAGAAACGAAAACCCATAACAGTAAACAATATAACGTATAATAATCATATACCGACGTAAACACCACGGTAGCCCAGTGGCCATGCGCCCGTTCCTTGTGCGCGCGACGTGCTGGGTTCGAATCCCAGTCATGCGACTCCATTCCATTTCTTCTGTTTTCTGCTACTCCGAAGTACTAATGGGCCGGCCCAAATAGTGGGACATAGCAGGCGAGTCCTAACTATTACTCACATAAGGCGATATATAGGGTTTCTGGGTTTTTTGTGCCTCTCCATGCAAGCTGGCTTTTCTGATAAGATGAAACGACCCAACTTGGTGCCAATTACTGCTTCTCCTGGAAGAGGAAAATGATAATTGACATGCATACTGAACATTAAAATAAATAGATTATGACAGTTTCTGTTTGCATTTATCTGATCCTTTTTGGCAATTTTTTTACCAAGTGTATATCGATAATTCCTCCTGGCATGCTATGACGAGCAGAATGAATAATACCAAACAATCTGCAATATAGGTATTTCTTAACCCTAAATTGCTTGACTGATGATTGATGAATCAATTATTCATAGTTTGTTTGTATAATGTTAGGTACTGGGTTTTCTGAGCAACAACTGGAAGAATGTTCCACGAGCCTCCGAAGAAAAGTAATACAAAACCCGAAGGTGATACATTCCTTCAGCTTTGTTGCATGATTCAATTTTATTAATACCCTGCAGTGTTGTTCTGTTCTACAGTTCGCTTCCATTTTTCAGGCATACTATAGGTTCGCTGACACAACTGACCCAGATGTGTGGTTTGAGCCATCAGTGGTAATATGCACACTGAACCCTGAATCCTTGACTACTACTATTGCTTCGTTATACATTTTCTGTTAGCTTGCTTTTCTCACTTGTGATTGCCAGTCTTTATTTGACTGATCTTAGCTTGTTCTAGTCTTTTAGATTAATAACGAAAGAATGAACATAAACCAGTGATCATTAATGATCTAGCAACATCAGAATAAACATGCTCTTAAGGCAATATGCTGGTTAATTTTATAGTAACAAACTTAGTCCTGCATTATCTTGTCTCCCAATTATTTGAAGTCGTGTAGTCGTTTTTGTAGCTGTGTCAGTTCATGTGCAATGGAGACAGTTAGTTTATGGTGAAAACTAGCATCTACTTGCATTTTATATGCATTGGTGTTTACTCTGAAAACTGTTGGCTATTTAGTATTTACACCCAAAGCTTAAGGGGTTACAGTAGTTCAACTTTGGTTTCATACTTGGGGGTTCGCAAATCTAATTATTTCTTGGTGGTCGTCAGGTCTGGGAGGTCAAAGCTGATGATTTGAGCATATAAGTCCTGTTCATCGTGCTGCTAATGGTATAGTTGACCCAAATAAGGTCGAATTTGATCTCCTCATTCCCCCATTTATAAAAAATGCCAAGTATAGGAGGCTAAAGTTTGAATTGAAACCAGGGTATCTCTCTACGGTTTCCTCGTTTGTTGCGGGTGCGTGAAGATAAAAACCCAGAACATGCAACCACATCTGAGCAAGTAAGCTTTCTGTTACTTTGTTCTTATGATATATATGTTGTTTAGATTTTTGATGCGGGTTTGTATTCAAATTCCCAGGTTGCTGATATGTATTGTGCTCAAAAAATAAACCACTCGCACAACCAAGAAGACGAGGATGATGACTGAGACTGACCCCTCATTTTCTTTGTCGACTTATTTTGGTAAACACCAACACGTCTTATCTTTTCAACAGTTTATCTGTATGCCTGCCTACTGCTTCTTGGATCATATTCACTTCCTGATTCTGTTCATATGTTAGCAGGAAATAGCCAAGGATGTATGGCTCTCCTCTGCGTCTTTCGCTACATGCTCCCTCCGTTACCTCTCTTGTGCGTCTCTACCTACAAGCAACCTCCGCTCCAGCTCCGTATCTCCTCAGCTTGCTCCTGACCGCTACTATAGATCCTCCGCTCGTCGGCTTCCGCCACCTATCCTCCATTCGCCGGCCGCCACCAATCCGTCCACCCGTCAACGCTGTTGCTCGTCGGCCACTCTGCTGCTGCTCCTCCGTGTTGCGTCCTGAGTGCTGCCTTCTTGCCTCCGTTGCTGCTCACCGCAGCGTCCATGCCGTACCTGGTGAGGGCCACTGCGGACGTTATTGACAGATAAAATCCCCAGAAGCCGGACTTGGACAAGACAACGCCTGACGAGTGGATTGGTCTGGACTTCATCTGATCTAGCTTCCACGGACCTCCGCCGCAGGGAATTCATGACCGACGAGTTTGAATGGGCTATGGCGGTGCCTCCATGGTCATTTGCGAAGGTCAATTCTCTGAGTTTTTTTATCGATGTTGCATACGGCCGGTGTGCGATTTTGCTACATATATATATATGCATCGTTTTTGTTGTGTAAGCATGGGAAAAGTGTTCAATGATTTATGTGCGTATGTTATAAAGAAATTGCTCCACTGTTTTATATGTGTTCCTGTAGAGCCGGATGAGTTGGACACAAATGTTGAATAAGTTGTTTTTTAGCTCAGATGATGCGATCAATCGAGGTTTGTTGCATACGTTGTTGACTTATGTACATTAATGTGTCCAAAATGTTACGGTGTTTTTGCTGCACGCCGAAAGTATTTTTACCGGATAATGTTGCAAAGTATATCACAATTCTAAATATGCTACATACACAGAAAATAATATTATATTTAGGATTTTTTTGTAGCAGTGACCAAACTATTACAACAATTAGGGGACATATGTGAACGTGACATGCATGTCAAACCGGCTGAAGCGTTTGCCAAATTGATGTACTGTTTTTTGAACGAAAGGACGATACTTGGCACTTGGCAGCGCACGTGCGCTTATGTGGAGGGCTCGCTAGCTCATGTAAAGCTAGTCTAAAAATTTAAATAGAAAAAGACTCACTACTCATCGGGTGGGGACACACCCCCGTTTAAAACTAATTGCAAGTCGTATAAACCCATTTTGAGCTTGATTTTCTTGTAGAACATGATTTTTTGGTGTAAAAAAGTGGTTCTAGAATACTAACTTTTCAGCAAAGTCAATGCCACGTTGACTTTAGGTCTTAAAGTCAACACCGAGTTGACTTTTGCGATTTTTTTCTTCAAATTTTGGAACCACTTTTGTACACTAGAAATTCATATTCTACTAGAAAAAGCAAGTTCAAAATGGGCTTATACGACGTTCATCATCGTTCATCATCGATGCTTTACTGAGGATGTTTTACACCGTAGTGTTGGTAGTGTTGCTCGCGACGAGATTTTCAAAGTTAGTTCCCGTATGAAAAGCAACTTTTCTTCACGCTAAACCAAATTTGTGGTTAAACCATAATTTGCAACCAAAAGTTGCCTTTTAGATGCAACTATGAACTACCTCCATTCCAATTAATAAGGTGTCAAGTATTTGAAGATTTGTCATTTGACCAAGAATTAATCCATGTATATAAGGACTATTTGATATAAATTTGGTACATTACAAAGTATTTTTTAATAAGAAGCTAACAATATAAATTTTGTACTATATAATCAATATATTGTTGCTTTGTCCCAAAATGCGTGTGCGCCTTATTCATAGAAACGGAGGCGTATGTTGATAGAAAAACATTTCAGAGCAAGCATGCTTCTCATAAAACCGAGAAGTCGAAAATTGCTTGGATTTCGTGCCAGTTTATACTGCAAAGTTGTTTTGTGATACAAAACATGCTTATAGTACAAAGTTGTTTACAAAATATTTCAGAAAATAACTATTTATCACAAAAGAATATTGTGGTTGAAAATTGCTTTTTAGAGCGGATAGACAAGTTAAGAATTATTTTGGTAAACTACGAGTTTAAAGTTGATCATTGTTGCTTTTATAAATGGACCGACTAGTTCAAAATTATTTTGAAAAAAACAAGGTAATTTGTGATCATTTGCATATCTAGTCATTATAGTGGCGATCAAAACACATTTTGAGAGATTCATTGGTATCTTTGCAAAAAAGAAAATATTCATGAAAAAATAATTTGTGGTTTAAAAAATTCATGAAAAATTATTTTGTGATCCGTGTGCTGTTTGTTCGTCTGTTCGTGCTCGCTCCAGAACAAGGTGCCACACCGGACGCACTTCATCGAGAAGCTCACGCGGACCACCAGGCGCCTTGATAAAGAAAAACAGGAGGAACTGGCCAAGGACAACAGGAAGCAGCTCCTGGCTGTTAATCGAAAGCGCAAGGCGACGATGTCCGCACCGGGAGGGCTCCTCATGAAGAAGCCGGCTACAGCTCCGGTAGGACTTCAGTTTTCGAAGCATTGGCGTTCTTCACTTCTTCCTGTCCTCTTTGATCCTGACACCTTCGAATTTTGGTTGCCAGACGCTCCCTCTCCAGTCCCCGACCACGACCACCACGCTCCACAAAGCCCGCATCGTGCAGAGCCTGGCCCCGACCCTGAGCACAAGGTTTGGCAGCGGCAGCGACATCACCGGCGGGAGCCCTGGAGCACAAGGCTCCGCGGCGACAACAGGAAAGAGAACAAGAGAAAGAGCCAAGCGAGAGGGCGAGTCATGGCGGACACGGGAAGGTGAAGCAGAACAGTACTGGATCATCCAAGCCGCATGTCGGCGACCAGGGCCGGTGCAAACATATTGTGGACCCGGTGCGAATTAAAATAAATTTATTTATACTAAATATTTTTATTTATTTATGAATTAACTTGATAAAACTACAACGTTAATGCATATAGTTTTTTTTAAATTAGTTGTCATAATAAACCACATTTGAATGTTTCTATTATTATTACATCATTCTTTATTATACTATTCCAACGTCTACCAAAAATAATTTTGTCATGATAATTTAAATCTTTTGTAATAAACTTTTTCTGTCTCATATTTACATAACTTACAGGATGTTTGTTTTATGTGTATACACACATGTTCAACTCTATTTTAATATCCTTAATATCATGGTAGAGACCTCTAAAGTGTACGGTAAAATAAATCAATATATTAATAGTTGATTCTCGTGTATGATTAGGTTAGAAAACATTTATATAAACTTATAGAGTATAATTTGAAATATCACAAATAATCTTGCAAATATTGGTTTGGTGATAAGTTGAAATTATACACATATTTTGTACTATTGAAATATCATTGACCACAAAGTCTATTTTACATATGATCTGAATTTAACATTCTTGTTTGCAAAGCACTTGCTATCATATCAATTTCTCAAGTACAAGGTCAGGAAAAAATCAAGGGTCATTTATTTTCTTGCCCCACTTCGCTTAGTTTTTCTCAATTGTGCCCTACTCGCTTAGATCAATGCTCTGAGTGTGCGAGTTGTCGGGCGTCGATGACTTTGAGGAGTGGGTCGAGGGAGGGCGTTGGATTAGTAGGGATCCCGAGGCCTAGGCCTGGCGGGGCCGGAGGAGGTGCGAGTCTATAACCACGTCGGCGACATCAAGGCATTCGGCGGTGTCATTGGACTACAAGGAATCGAGCATGCTGTACTTCGCTCCTGCTGTTTGCTTATGAGTTTGGTAGGGAGGCGAGGAGTCTTGGAGAGGCTCGTGACACGGTCAAACCTTGTAGGACGCATCTCGCTTCGTTCAATGAATTAATCCACAGAAGTAGGAGGTCGACGACGTGGACAATGATCCTTCCAACACACAAGGAGGGGGTTGTCATTGCAGAAGTTGCGGGGAGGTCGGGGAGGGGGCAAGGGTCTGTCCTCATGCAGACAGTTGGGAAGAAGGGGAGGGAGCGGCTTGACAACCTTGGAGAGATAAAGAGTGGAGAACGGGCAGCTACCTAGAGTGTGAGGGCTTGCCTGATTCGGTCTAGGTGGTTTTTCTTTGGTACACACGTGTCATGGTAAGGTTTAAAAAATGTTTTATTGGGATCATATTAATATTTTCAGTTTAGTATAAATAATACTAAGATTTGAAGATCTTTGTGACTGTTAAGATTATTGATAATTACTCTTGGTTGATTATATCGGAAAATATATCATCAGATATCCATAATCATACGGTTCATCCCGTACTTTGTGGGTGTCAATCTTTGTGGCATAACGGAAAGGAGATATATCTGAAGAAGTATATTTCGTCAGTTATCATTATTTATATTGTTCTGTCTTGAATTGTTGGTTGAAAACTAACGAAAATTAATAGTTGGTAGGTCCATATAACACAGCTAATGAAAAAATTAGTTGAAATTTTAGTCTACTGTAATATAAAGAATGCGGCTTCGTGAGGAAGTGATAATAAATTACAAGTCACTACAAGAGAAATGAGATTTAATAAACATGTGCAATCTTTTGAGACGTGGGTTGCACGTGCACACTTACTAGTAAAGAATAAACTGAGCGGTAGAGTGTCCTCATACTTTGGATAGAACTTACTCCTTACCGGGTAACCTTGTCTATCGAGCCGACGTCGCGACGCCAGAGAAGACTGGCGAAGAAGGTGTCGGCGTGGATCGAGCGAGCCGCGGGCGAGCAATGACCTTAGTGGTGAAGGGGTGGGGCTGGCCAGCCACTAAGAACAAATTAAAGCGTGCCGGGAGGTATTAGAGGCGATGTCGGGGGCAAAGTCCAATATCTGAGAGTACGATACGGTGAAGCGGCGGGGGCAGACATGATCTGCAGGAGGCGGTGGCGTCGGTGCTTCTCTTCCTCCTCTCAGGACGTTTTTTTTTTCTTCTTCCCCTACTCTCATTTGATTGCTCTTCTTTTGCCCCAGCGTCTACTTCTGACACACATAGATCAAGTTACCAACCAAAGTTGGATTAATCAACTCAAACAGAATTGAGCTGCTAAGGATGGTTCTTTGAAGTATCTACCGTCAAAACAAAAGTAAAGAGATCGCGGCAGCGACCGTTTCTGGAATGCGGCGGATATGGCTGGAGCGTAATGCTCTCGTACTTTTGACACGCCATGAAGACTTGAAATCATGGAGATTAGCAAAAGAGGGAGGAGCAGACTATGTTGCATAACAGTGGGAGGAGCGGACTAGTTTTCTCTAGGCGTGGCTTGCCAGTGTGTAATACTGTAATGCTCTGTAGTAGCACTCTATGCTAGTAATCCTTAACGATAATGCTGAGTAAAACAGAAAAATGGGTAATAGCTGCAACAAAAATCAACAAAGATTAACTGAGACAAATTCTACACGCCACCTCTTTTTCAGAATATTTTGGTGCCGGTGCGCTTCCGAGGCCGGCGTGCTGTGGAATAGCCAGGCTGGCATTGTGTCTCTTATCTTTTTCATAATTCTACACGCTGGCTCAATAGGTGTGCTCGTCTTTTTTTGTCTTGTTTCCATTTACTTTTTTTTTGCGAGGAAGTTACAGATACATAAGCCAAGCTTCAACAGAAAAGCCCAGAAAACAAATAAAATTACAACGAGGTCCTTCTAAGCTCTGGCGTCGTCGTCTTCGAGCAGACCGCTGCGCCGGCGAAACCCGCCGCCCCACCTCCTTAACCTTGGACTGGGAGGCCCCCCTGCGCGACCGGGAAGTCGACGCTCCTCGGTGCCTAAGCACCTCCACCCTGCACTAAGAACAGCCACACCAACTTGGCCTTCAGCACCCGCAACTTCAAGGTCGTCAACCGCCGGATCCGCCATCTCTCGAACTCCGGCGAAGGGGGAGCCCTCTCGAGCACTCCGAAGAGCCGCGAACGAGGGCGGGGCGGCAGATCCGCGGCGGAGCTCCACCGGAGCCACGCCGACAGAGGAGAAGACCACCGCCTCCAAAATCCACTCCGGCACCACCGCTTCCACCCTAGCGCCGCCGGCTAGCACACCACCACGCACACCTAGACTATGTACACGCCTGGATCCGGGGATCCCCCATCCTCCCGCCGCCGAAGCGGCCGCCGGAGGGCGAGGGATCCGGCGAATCGCCGGCGGCGAGCTGCTGCGCGCGGTTTCGCCCAAGAAAACGCCTATCTGCACTGTAGATGGGGATAGGGATAAGGTCCAAGCTCTGTTTGTCTTGTTTCCATTTACATACCTGATGAGAAAATTTGCTACCCTTCTGATCATATTAATCGTTGTGTTTCTTATCTTTGTTTGATCACTGTAACTGAATTACGATTTTCACATACTCTGTTGTTCTTTCTCGCAGTAATTTTTACAAACTTCTGTTCAACCCTCTCTAGTCCTCATGCCACCTTCTTTCAATTGGTATCAGAGGAATGTCTTCCCTTACAGTTTTTGGTTTGACCAGCAAGAGAGTTTCAAGATATGACGACATTAGGAAATGTTAGGAGTTCATATAGTATAACCATATTTGACGACACTAATTATCCTTTTTGTAGGAATAAAATGCGAACCCTTATCAAGCCCATCGACAAGGTTTTTTGGAGATTTACATATGAAGGCATGGATCTTCCACCGGCCACACTCGTTGACAGGGAAGCAGAAGTCCCTCCAATTGACAGAGAGGCTGAAAACATTAAGAAGGAATGGCGATGGGATGCCATTGCAACTAATGCCATGTTTGGAGAAATAAACGAAGATCAATTTGCAAATATCAGTAACCTAGAGTCGGCACATTAAATCTAGAAAATATCAAGGTTATATTATATCAAGGATACTCGCATAGATACCTTGATGAGTCAAATTCAACACTTTCACTCCTACAATGGTGAATCTGCCGCAAGTATGTACTCCAGGTTGATGAAGATAACAACGAGACACAAGGGCTTGAAGCCACGGGAGTAGACAATGTCTTCATCATCAATCAAAATTTTCAAATATTTTAGTGATTGCAAAATTATTACTGATAAAAAAATTAAAACCGTGATACCTAGCTCATGAAAACTTGGATAAATAGGAGTGAAGATAATCTCCACATGAATTAAAATTTTCTATAATATATACTGCATGAAGCAATGTAAAATCTGAAACTATAGTGAATCAAAACAAATGCTATAGATCGACAGAACGAACTGACATATACACTATCACTTGCGTCCTTTTATACATGTACCAGTTCCCCATCTACACTAGCACCACCATCCACCAATGAAATGGGAAATCCGTAAGTATACAAATAGGAAAGAAGATAGAAGTACATGCACATATCATCTCCTTGATTTAAGAATTCAGAAAGGTGGTGTAAACTGTGGCATGCAACGAAATAAGTGTAAAAAAAAGCTTTCATTCTGAAAGTGTTAATTACTTGGGGCAAGTATTATCTTCGTGCCTCCTCCCCAAGAATTCCGTAGATCAATGCTCCGGGCGTGCTAGGTGTGGGGCGGCGATGACTTTGAGGAATGGGTTTGAGGGGAGGGCGTTGAAGTAGTAGGGCTCCCGAGGCCTAGACCTGGGCGGCGGAGGAGGTGCGAGTCTATAACCACGTCGGCGGCGTTAAGGCATTAGGTGGTGGCATTGGACAACAACGAATTGAGCATGACGTACTTAGGTGGGGAGGCTGATACGTCTCAAACGTATATATAATTTTTTATCTTCCATGTAAATATTATACCAATTGTTACATGTTTTGCATCCACTTCATATCATTTTTTTACATTTTTTGGGACTAACCTATTAACAAGATGCCACAGTGTCAGTTCCTGTTTTCTGTTGTTTTTGTATTCCAGAAAAGCTGTTCTGCAAATATTCTCGGAATTGGACGAAAATCAACGGAGCTCCCTATTTCACCGACACGTACACGGAGTCCAAAGGGGAGACGGGGGAGCGCCAGGAGGCAGCCACACAAGGGCTCGGCGCGGCCCCACCTCCTGCTGTGCCGAGGGTGCGTGTGGGCCCCTCGAGTGGCCTCCGACGCCGCCATTTCGCCTATTTATTCCCCCCGACGCGAAAACCCTAAATACCCGAGTAATATTCCACGAAAAGTTACAGAGACGCCGCCGTCGTCAACCCTAGCTTGGGAGGGTTCTGAATCTCTTCCCGGCACCCTGCCGGAGAGGGGAATCATCACCGGAGGGCTCTACATCGCCATGCCTGCCTCCGGAGTGATGCGTGAGTAGTTCATCCTTGGACTACGGGTCCATAGCAGTTGCTAGATGGTTGTCTATCCACTTTATGCTATCATGTTTAGATCTTGTGAGCTGCCTAACATGATCAAGATCATCTTATTGTAATGCTACATGTTGTGTTTGCTGGGATCCGATGAATATTTAATACTATGATCAAGTTGATTATTAATCTATGTTACATGTTATTTATGATCTTGCATGCTTTCCGTTACTAGTAGATGATTTGGCCAAGTAGATGCTTATAACTCCAAGAGTGAGTATTTATGCTAGATAGTGGGTTCAGTCTCCAGTAATCTGCGCGAGTGACAGCAACGTCTAAGGTTGTGGATGTGCTGTTGCCATTAGGGATAACCTAACAATGCTATGTCCACGGTCATATGTACTTATTTACATTACGCACATTACTTAATGCGATTATCCGTTGCTTGCAACTTAATACCAACGGGGGACACGGATGTTAATCTGACGGTGGATTATTAGTCATAGATGCGGTTGGATAACGGTTTATGTATCTTGTCCAAAGTTTTAAATAGCCGGCTATAGCTAGCCTTTCGAGAGGCTTCGGGCTACGGCTATGGTCTTCATAGGCTAAAATGATTATAGCCGCTAATAGCCCGGCTAAATTGATTTAGCCCCTTAGCCGCTAAATTTTTACCTCACGTGCCAAACTTTTTGATCAAAATTTGTCCGCTCGGCCATATTTTGGACGCAAACTCACCCCCTATGATGTTGTTGACATATAATACGTGGCCAGAAATATATCCTAAACATACTTTTGCTACATGCTAATTGATTTTGCTGGTTATTTAATATTTCGTTGGAACAATGTCTTGAATTGCTGCTACTGAATGTTGTAATATGTGGAAATAACAATGTATTATTCATATCTCTTATGTGACTATGTTAATATGTTATGCATAAGTAAATTATTGATATATATGAATATATGCTGGCCAAATTTTAAAATTTTATCATTATTTAGGAAAACGGATGTAAGGCCATAGCCGCGCTATAGCCTGGCTATAGCCTTTTATAGCTTTTGAAATTGCCGGGGCTAAATGCAATAGCCGGCTATTTTAAACTATGATCTTGTCGTAATGCCCAATTAAATATCATGGTAGTCATCTTGTCATATATATGCATTATCATGCGCTCAATATTTTATCAATTACCCAGCTGTAATTTGTTTGCCCAACATGTCGTTTATCTTTATGGAGAGACACCACTAATGAACTGTGGACCCCGGTCCATTCTTTTACACTGATAAAACCACCAACTGCAAACAATTGTTCTTTTTTACTTTCTGCAATTAAACATTATTTTCCATACCATACGTTTAATCCTTTGTTACAGCAAGCCGGGAAGATTGACAACCTTCCTGTTTCGTTGGGGCAAAGTAGTTTGATTGTGTTGTGTGCAGGTTCCACGTCGGTCGCCGGATTCCCTGGTGTTGCGCCGTGCCATATTCCGCCACCAACAACTTTCTGAAGTGTTTCTACTCCTACTGGTTCGATAACCTTGGTTTCATACTGAGGGAAAACTTGCTGCTGCACTGCTTCATACCTTCCTCTTGGGGTCTCCCAACGAACGTGTGATTTCACGTCATCAGAGGCTTGTGACACGGTCAAAACTTGTAGGACGCATCTCACTTCGTTCACCGACTTGTTCCGCTGAAGGAGGAGGTCGACGCCATGTACAATAGAGCGTTCAATTCCAACACACGGGAGGGGGCTGTCATCGCAGAAGTTGCGGGGAGGCCGGGGAGGGGGCAAGGGGATGTCCTCGCGCCGACAATGGGGATGCAGGGGAGGGAGCGGCTTGACAACCTTGGAGAGATAGAGAGTGGAGAACGGGCAGCTAGCTAGAGAGCGAGGGCTTGCCCGATTCAGTATGGGTGGTTTTTCTTTGGTACGGCGATGCACGTGTCATGGTAACGGTTTAAAAAAAGTTATATTGGGATCATATTAATATTTTGAGTTTAGTCTAACTAATACTAAAATTTGAAGATCTCTATGACCGTTGAGATTATTCTTGGTTGGTTATATCAAAAAGTGTATCATCAGATATCCATAATCACACGGTTCATCCCGTACTTTGTGGGTGTCAATCTTCGTGGAGTAATGGCAAGGAGATCTATCTGAAAAAATATTTAGCCCGTTATCATTATTTTATATTGTTTTGTCTTGAATTGTTAGTTGAAAACTAAGGCAAATTAATACTTGGTACGTCCATATAACACAATTAATGACAAAATTAGTTGATATTTCAATCTACTGGAATATGAAAAAAGTGGCTTCGTGAGGAAGTGATAACTAAAAACAACTCACTAAAAGAGAAATGAGATTTAATAAACATGTGCAATCTTTTGGAGACGTGTGTTGCACGTGCACACTTACCTGTGAAGAATCGTAGATTATCATCATACTTTGGATAGAACTGACTCCTTACCGAGTAACCATGTCCAAGTTCAACACGCGACACGCACACCCGGCGGTGGGCCCCAACCGCCTTCTCCCTCCCTGCTCTCTCCCCTCGAGCACCGGCCACATGCACCGTCACCGTCCACCTATTGAGCCATTGTCGAAGACTGCCAGAGAAGAGTGGCGAAGAAGGCGTCGGCGAGGATCAATCGAGCCGCTGGCGAGGAATGACCTTAGTGGTGCGAGGTGGGGCTGGCTAACAACTAAGAAGAAATTAAAGTTTGCCGGGGAGGTATTAGAGTCGATGACGGGGGTAAAGACCAATATTTGAGAGGACGATGCGGTGAAGCGGCGGGGCGGACATGATCCGGAGGAGGCGTTGGCGTCGGTGCTTCTCTTCCTCCTCTCCGACAGACGGTTTTCTTTCTTCTTCCCCTACTCCCATTAACTTGATTGCTCTTCTTTTGCACCTCCGTTCCGACGACTACAGAGGTTGTCAGAATTTCTCCTATGGACAAGATCACACCTAAACTAGCAGCACCCTTTGGATCAAACTTCCAAGTTGTAAGCTGTCACAAACAAAGGCAGCTCCTGCCCCAGCGTCCACTTCTGAAACATAGATCAAGTCACCAACCAAAATTGGTTTAATGAACCCAAACAGAATTGAGCAGCTCAGGAGTACTCCCTCCGTCCCGTAATAAGTGTCCCAATTTTACTCAAAAGTGGATGTATGTAGATATTTTTATAGATAGATATATCCATTTTTAACAAACTTGAGATACTTATTTTTGGACGGAGGAAGTACTTTTTTATTCTTTGAAGTATCTACCGTCAAAACAAAATTGGTTTAATGAACCCAAACAGATCGCGGCTGTGACAGTTCCTTGTAAATGAGGATTTGAGATCATGAAGATTGGCAAAAGAGGGAGGATCAGACTAGTTTTCTCTAGGCGTGGCTTGCCCTTGCCCGTGTCTAATGCTCCGTAGTTGCACTGTATGCAAGTAATCCTTCACGATAATGCTGAGTTAAAAATAAATCGGTATTAGCTGCAATAAAAATCAACAAAGATTAAGTTGAGAAAAATCCTACACGCCACCTCTGTTTCAGAACTTTTTTGGTGCCGGCGTGCTCTGGAACAGCCAGGGTGGCATAGTGGGGCCCGCGGCCGTAACCGTTTATTTACCTTGGGCGCGGCCGAACCCAACGAGAGGAAATTACGAGCGGTAACAAATCTTAAATCGCCTGGAGGGACACCTTGTCAGTGAAAGGGGAAAGCAGCGAATCTCTGCGAAGCCACGGTAACAAAATTCACTCTTCACCTCGCCCCGCGACTCCCTATAAATCCCCTTCTTCCTTCCCCGTCGTCTTCCGTCCACCGTCGTCTTTCCTCTACCTGCTACCCTCCACATCCCACTGCACCCTCGCGAGGCAGAGAGAGAGAGAGAGAGAGAGAGAGAGAGAGAGATCGGCGAGCAGCGGCAATGGCGACCGAAGACGGCGAGGGGAGCGGCGGGAGCGAGAAGTCTGCCACGGCGGCGACGTCGACCGCACCGGACTCCAGCACGCTTTCTCTCCCCCAGCAGTCCACGGCGCCGCAGGAGCACGCGCCCACGCGCTCGACGCCAGTTCAGGGTCTGGAGGACGCCATGAGCGGGAGCAGAAGCGAGTCGGCGTCGCGGGTCCCCGCCTCCGACGTGCGACTCCAGGGCGCGGCGGACACGGCGCCGATCGAGGAGGGCGAGGGGAGCCAGCCGACTCTCCCGACCGTGACGTCTCCGGCATCGGGCTCCACCTCCACGCTCGCTCTCGGGGGGTCTTCACCCGCGCCGCAGGGGCAGGCGACCACCCGCTCGGAGGACGCCATCGGCGGGAGGAGCATCGAGTCGGCGCTGCGGGTCCCAGCATCCGACGTGTTTCTCCGGGGTGGGGGATTCATCTTCCAGGCGCCGCAGGTCCCAGCACCCGACCAGCCGGCACGAGTTTCCCAGGTGTTTGTGCCGGGCGGGGACGACATCAACATCGACGACATCGACATGGCGCACGTCAAGACCCTGATCGCTGAGATGATGGCCGGGATCGCGGCATCGGCTTCCGACACCAAGACACCCCCTGCATCCGACTCCACCACGCTCGCCCTCACCCAGTCGTCATCGGCGCAGCGGGAGCACGGGATCACCAGCTCGCCGCCCGTCCACGTTCCGGCGGACGCCATCAGCGGCAGGAGCGAGTCGCCGTTCCTACCGGGGCCGTCCGACGCGATCTTCTGTCCACCCCCGGCTTCACTGCAGCCACGCCGGGACGTCGGGGTCATTGGTGGCGGAAGACCGGCACGCGCAGCCGGGCAGCCCGAGCCGGCGGTGAGCACGATGGTGGTGCGCATGGCGCCGAGAACTCTGGGCGCGCCGCTCCGGAGTGCGGGACTGCTTCAGTGGCCTGAGCATGCGCCGCATCTTGGCGGGGCACCATTTGTGCAGGTCGAGCCGGGGCTTACCAGGATGATGGGCATGGGGCTGGAGTGGACGACGGGACAGCCGTGGCGTCAGCATATTGGGTCAGGACCTCCGGGAGCGCAGCTGCAGCTCCACCATGCGCAGTCGCCGCTTCGCCTGGAGCACGGGCGGCATCACCTCGCCCTCGCTTCCACTAGCCACAACGACAGCGAGAACTACCTTCAGATCCCAGTGAGTCTCCTCGCCCTCGATCTCTCTCTCGCCAGCTCGTCGTAGCGATGTTACACTGTTTCCATGCTCAGCATGCGCCGCATGTTGGCGTGTCACCCTCTCTGCAGCTCGAGCCGGCGCTTACCAGGATGATGGGCACGGGGCTGCAGACGGGACCTCTGGCAGAGATGTTGCAGCGGGAGCGGGCGCGACTGCTTCAGCTGCATCAGCAATACCATGCGCGCTCGACGCTTCGCCTCGAGTTGGAGCCGGCAAGAGAGCCCAGGCGGCATCACCTCGCAATCGCTCCCACTCGCCACGACAACAGCGAGAACTTCCTTCAGATCCCAGTGAGTGTCCTCGCCCTCGGCCTCTTTCTCCCCAGCCCGTCGAAGTGATGTAACACTGTTTCCATGTTCATTTTGGCAGCGTGTGGATGTCCAGCGTGGGTGGGCTGAGCTGCAGGCGCGCCGCCAGGAGTGCGAGGAGCTCAGACGGCACAACCACCTGCTGCAGAAGGAGTGCTGGAACCTTCGCCAGGCGCTGCGCCTCCATCAGACGCCACCCAGCAGAAACGGAGTCTGTGGTGATTGCTTCGGGCCAGCTGAGTTGCACTACACGCTGTGCATCGAGTGCTACCAGAAGCGCCACGAGTGCCCCTGCTGTCACCGTGGTTTCGACTGAATCTTTCCCTGCTGCCGCGGTCGATTTGATCTCTACTGAATGGGTACATTCCATTCCAGCTCTGTTCCCTGCTCGTTTCTGATTGCTTTGCTGCAGGATGTATGGATAATGTTGATGACAAGTTTAGTGTTTAGGATGGAGTATCGTTTCTGCTCGGAGCTGATTGCAGGATGTATGGATAATGTTGACGATGAGTTCCTAGTGTTTCGAATGAACTAGTAGGAGTATATCGTTTCTGCTGCTCCCTGCTCGTTTCTGATTGCATTGCTGCATGATGTATGGATAATGGTGATGATGAGTTCCTAGTGTTTCGGATCGTAAGAGTATCGTTTCTGCTTATCTGTGAATTTTGTGTCTAGTTGAATCTTAATTGCACATGATCACCGGTCGACGGAATATTGTACAAAATCTTCTTGGTTCATTAATCCACATCTAGTCATCTTCTCACACAATACTCAGATGCAAAATATGTAAGCTAGTCATGCTTCACTTTCACATTTTATTCACTTTCACATTTTATTCTGTCTTTCCAAACAAAAGTACACACTAGCAATGAAAGAAGAATGAACTCAACAGTGGCCCATCATCCCGTCCACTGTTTCATTTTTTCCTGGTAGAAAATAGTTCCCCGTATTGAGATTGTCATATTAGGAGCATACGGCAGAGGCTTTGAACTCCAACGTAGGCTATCAAGTATACTAGTATACGCATCATGCTTTCAACACCACCTTGCGGATCATCGCCTCATGTATTTGGTGGCAGCTCTACTCAACCAGGTCAAGACGCTTCTCAAGGATCGATGCCCATGAGTTGAGTAACCCATTACTGTTTTGCGCTGTCCGGAAGGATACAATGCCCATCAGCCTGTCGACCTTTGCGATCAGGCTTGGAGTTCACCATGTCTAAGAAATGCTTCTCTGCTTCCTGGAAGAGGACAAATCTAGGGCAAATTAGATGCTGCATACACAATGACAGAGAACTGAGAGGGAAGTAGAAGCTGCAACGCTGCTAGGGAGAGCTCCGAAGATCAGCAAGCGTATTCAGGGTAATCAATGAATAGTATTTCGAAACAACCAGTATGTTTCCAGCTTTAGATCACCCTCTGCTTGACGCCTAAAGCTCCTCCGAGAAAATTCTCTCGTTCTCATATTCATCTTTAAAGAATTCCCACAATTTTGTCCATAAATCACCTGCATGGTAATGAGTTGCTTCAGCAGTAATCTTATTTCACACAAACACGGGAAAGGTGGGGCATAATCCTTGCACCTCAGCAGTTGTTTCAAAGTTAGTTGACAAGTATCTTTCCTTGTACCTTCCAGCGTAGTTTACATCTGCACAGATGATGCAAAATACTTGAGGTAGGCTTAAATACAAACACAAATAGTTGTACAGCTTCTGTCGGAACTGAGAACAGAACAAAATACTACTTGTCAAATATGCGCGCGCACACGATGAAACATTGTTACTATTCCATTAAAAGTATGTCAGTTGTCAGATATCATGAAGAACCAATACCAAATTTCAATAAAAAACAGAAACTGAAGAAGAATACACACGGACTCCAGAGGAAGCCATTTTACAATCTAGTCAAACATCAAGAAATTCCAACATTATAAGATTACCCTTCTGAAATCACAAGGGCACCAATTACAGTATACTTAGTATAAACAAATCTGATATAGAATGTGGCATGTACCATTCTGTTCGAGAGGATACAACACCCATACATGATTCAAGATAGTACATAGTGAGATTAAAAGGAGTACCTTGGTAGTGATTAAGATTCTTCTTTATATTATTATTATGTAGCAAAACTTCCTCTTGTATATGAGCCTAACAGAACTGGTGCAATGGATGTAGAATAGGCGCAGAAACCAGAAAAACGAAAAGGGTTAGTAGTCAAAGGAGATGAGCAAGAACCACCAAAAAATGAAACAATGAGATGGATTGGCATAATAGGATAACAAACTGGCAGCAGAAGAATATGTAGTTCCATGCCTATTTATTCAGCATTTTTAAATTTAGAAAAACAAAATCCTGAATGGTGAAAATAAAATCCTAGGAGATGTATGGATAATGTTGACGATGAGTTTAGTGTTTCGGATGAATCCTAGGAGTATCGTTTTTGCTGCTCCCTGCTCGGAGCTGATTGCAGGATGTATGGATAATGGTGATGATGAGTTCCTAGTGTTTCGGATGAACTCGTAAGATATCGTTTCTGCTTATCTGTGAATTTTTGTGTCTAGTTGAATCTTAAATGCACATGATCACCGGGAATTTTGTACAAAATCCTCTCAGATGCAAAATATGTAAGCTAGTCATGCTTCACTTTCACATTTTATTCTGTCTTTGGAAACAAAAGTATACACTAGCAATGAAAGAAGAATGAACTCAACATTGGCCCATTGTTTCCTAGTAACTGAGATGTAGACCTGGTAGAAAATAATTCGCCATGTCTTGAGATTGTCATATTAGGACCATAAGGCAGCGGCTTTGAACTCCAAAATAGGCTATCCATCCAGCACAAAAAGGTCTACACATCATGCACTCAACACCACCTTGTGGATCATCGTCTCCTTATGTATTTGGTGGAAGCTCTTCCTAACCATGTCAAGAAGCTTCTCAAGGTTCGATGCCCATGAGTTGAGTCCCATTACTGTTTTGCGCTGCCCGGAAGATTATAATCCCCATCGGCGTGTCGACCTTTGTGATCAGGGACGTGGAGTTCACCATGTCTGAGAGATGCTTCTCTGCTTCCTCAAGGAGGACAAATGCGGGGGTAATCAGATGCTGCATACACAATGACAGAGAACTAAGAGGCAAGTAGAAGCTGCAACGCTGCTAGTGGGAGCTCGGAAACACGGACCTGCAAGCTAAAGCAAAGAAGATCTGAAAGCCTATTCAGAATAATCAATGAATAGTATTTCTCGAAACAACCAGTATGTTCTGAACGTGAACAGAGGAATAACTGAAAATCAATCCACAAGCACAAAGCAAGAACTAAAAATATATACAGTAAAGGTCAAGTAAGCGGTACACGTTCGATGATCCTCAGCTTTAGATTACCATCTGCTTTGACGCCTAAAGCTCCTCCGAGAATATTCTTCTCCTTCTCATATTCATCTTTAAAGAATTCCCAAAACTTTGTCCATGAATCACCTGCATGATAACGAGTTTCTTCAGCAGTAATCTTATTTCATACAAACATGGGAAAGGTGGGGCACAATCTAAGAAACTCAACAGTTGTTTCAGAGTTAGATGACAAGTATTTATCCTTGCACACATTGAGATTGAAAAGGAGTACCTTGGTAGTGATTAAGATACCCATTGCATGTTACAAAACCTCTTTCAGTATCTTCTTTATATTATTATTATTATTATGTAGCAAAACTCCCTCTTTTGCAGTGGATGTAGAATAGGTGCAGAAACCAGAAAAACAAAAAGGGTTAGTACTTAGTAGTTAAAGGAGGTGAGCAAGAACCACCAAAAAAATGAAACAATGAGATGGATTGGTAGCAGAAGATAATGTAGTTCCATGCCTATTTATTCAAAAATTTCATATTTAGAAAAACACATTCCTCAGCGGTGAAAATAAAATTGTATGCCTACTTATCTTTAGTCAACCATGATGGAATTTACAACAAATCTTCATAGCCTACTATAAATTGGTTCCTCTCCCAAAACTGACATAGAAAGTCTCAAACGTGTGGTGAAGTTTGACTTATGAAGATGATCAAAACCTGAAGGTAACTCTGCACAGAAACTGATTGAACAGCTTGTAGAAGTTCGCAAACAAAAAACACGAACTAATGCAAATCTCAACATGATTATGTTATCTATGCATCTTCTCTCAACTCTTATAAAAAACAAATGAAGCTGCACTACATAACGATGGGTGGCACAGAAATTGAACGCCCTAACCTAGAATAGATACGACAGGAGCAACAAACAGTTGGTGATGCTCCCGCAGTCCAGGAAGATGGAGACGCCATGTGACGGTGCGGACTCCACGCCAGAGATTTTGGTAGTATCAACTGCATTGTGCTTGAGATTGTCGAGTGATCCAGGGATTCAGTAATAAGGTTTAGAAACTGAGCACAAGCGTTGTTGTTTAAAACATGTATGTCAATTTCTAATTCTAAGAAAGACGTAAACCAGTTTTCTTTGGTATATAACAACAAGCAAATAATAGGAGTTGAGATGCTTTATTTATTTTGGGATAAACTTTTGATTTTCCCCATGGTGTCTAAAATAGATGGTTAAGCTCATAGAATCAATGTGTCTTGTTGATTTACTCTTGGTGTATTTGTCTATAGGCCCTCTAAGTGGATCAGGTACCTGATTTTGCAGGTTTCCAACATAGACTATCCTTGTCTTGTTTAGAACATGGCCACCTGCAAAATGATTCGAGTAGCATTTGCACCAAATAGTTGGCATAAAAGATAGAAGGCACTAATTAAAAAAACTCTAGTTTCGTTAACAATATGTAAACGATTTATTGAACAAAGTATGGCATTTCATCACACAGTTTCCTATTGGAGCTAGTTCAACATTTTAACTGATAAAACTGATATGGACATGGAGTTCTTGCGAGGGTTAACTGATAAAACTGTTGTGCACACGGAGTTCATGAGCACAAGTCCATAAAAAGAGACCATTGCAAGTTGCAGCATATGTCGGGGGAAAAACCTCCCGATTTATGATTATCTTGGAAATTTAACTTCTCGCTTCCATGCTCTAAGCTCTTATCTGCACCATTTTTTGTGGTCATAAGACTTTAATCATTTTAGACCAAAGGCTCAAGCTGAGCCCTACTTTAAATTAATAAAGCCACAACGGCAACAAGTTCATTCAACACCCATACATCAAAGACAAAGACCCAAGGTCCTGGCACTACACGAAGGTAGGCCGACAAACAACCCACAGACAGCTAGGGTGAACATACAGATAGGGCAGGGAAGGGGAAGACTACACTGGTCTATCCCTAGTAGCGGCGTGGAGGGAGCGGATCCTGCCAATTGCGACCTCCACCATATACCGATCCTGTCTTCTAGCCACAGACTTCCACACCTGCATGTACATGATCATTTTATAAAGGCCGTCAGCCGGTTGTGAAGGAAAAACACCCTCAATGGTAAAATTATTGCGCATATTCCAAAGAGACCAAAGTAATGTTGCACAACAAATCCAAAGGACACGACGGTCCTGCCCAGAATATCTACCAAGGAGGCGATGGATATCCGCAAAGCACGAGGGGTTCCAAGCACAGGAGAGCAATTCCCTAAATGCACTCCACATGAATTTCCCGAGGGGACACACGAAAAAGATGTGGTTTGAGTCCTCAAACTGACCACATAGCGAGCATAGGCCATTAGAGGGCCCATGTCGATGGAGAATGTTATCTTTCGAAGGGAGGCGTTTCCTGGCCAATTGCCATAGGAACACCCTGACCTTGAGGGGGATAGCAATACTCCAAATGTCTCCAAAGTGCTTCCTTGGTATGCCCTCGCAAAGTTTGCGATATAGGGATTTCACCGAGAACCTCCCCGAAGGTTCAAGGGCCCAAGAGAAGCGGTCTGGTGTTGCCGACAGGGTAGTGCCGGCGACCGCACGGTGGAGATCGAGCCACTCGGCCCTCTCCACCGGACCCAACGTACGTCGGAGGGGAATATCCCAAACCCCCTGTCGGCACACGTGGGCAACGGACGCACCGGGATCTGCTGCAGCAACAAATAATCTAGGGAACCAGTCCTTTAGTGGGCCCGACCCCTACCACCAGTCCGTCCAGAAACATGTGGACTTGCCATTTCGAACCTCGTGTCTCTCCCCCAAGCTAAACAGGTCTCTCACTCGGAGTATGGCGTTCCAGAACTTGAACCTGGCTGGTGGGAATCCACCAGAAGGTCCTTGTCCCTCAGATACTTGTTCCTGATGATCTCCACCCATAGACCTTGGTCCCCGGACAGGAGCTTCCAAATCCTTCTGACCATGAGGCATTGATTCATCAGTTTGGTATCCATGATGCCTAGGCCCCCAAGGCTTTTGGCTTGTAGAGCGCCGACCACCGAACCCAGTGGTATTTGCGCTTGTTCCCGCTTCCTTCCCAAAAGAAGTGAGATCTCGATTTGTCCATGGATCTATGGACTCCGTCCCCCAACAGACATACCCCCATCGCATGGAGGGGAGACTCGAGAGGCACGCGTTCACAAGCGTGAGTCTGGCAGCCGAGGACTTCAGTCTGCCGAACCAGGGGTCTGCTCGCTTGGCCACCTACGAGGTGAGAGGGTTCCAATCGCCTGCCGTGAGAGCTCTCTCCGAAATGGGGAGGCCAAGGTAGGTGAAAGGGAAGCTTCCTCGTTTGCAATTAAGCATGTGAGAAATCCTCTGGCTTTCCTGGTCATCGGCCCCAACCACCAGGACTTCACTCTTGTGAAAGTTAATTCTTAGACCCGACATGTTCTCAAAGCAGAGTAACATAAACTTGAGGTTGGCAATTGCCAAGTCCTCGGGCTGGATCATGATGATCGTGTCATCAGCATACTGGAGGTGGGTGATCCCCCCCCGGCACGATGTGGGGGATGACCCCACTGATATGCCCCGCCGCTCTTGCTTTGTCCAGCATCGTGGCCAGTGCCTCAACAACAAAGTCAAAAAGTAGTGGGGAGAGGGGGTCCCCTTGACGCACCCCTCTACCATTACGGAAGAATTTCTCCGTTGACGGTGATGGAGGTTTGGCCCCCCGAGACCAAACCTAGGGCTCTGTGAACCCATCCCGGGTCAAAATCTTTTCTCAGAAGTACCTCACTGAGGAACTTCCAGTTGACCCGGTCATACGCCTTTTCAAAGTCCAGTTTTAAGAAAACTCCACTGAGTTTCTTGGACTTGGTCTCATGCACAATTTCTTGTAAAGAGACAACCCCTTCGTGAATCAGTCTCCCCTTGATAAAGGCTGATTGGGTACGGCTAATCGTGCGGTGGGCAATAGGGGAGAGGCGAAGAGCGTAGGCTTTAGCTACAAATTTAAACATAAGCGTGAGTACCCCAAATTTCAGGCGGGATGGGTCAACCCTCCCTAGGGCAAACCCATTGGCAATAGCCAGGATGTAGGGCTTGGTGAGATCCCAAAACTTCTTAAAGAAGCACACCGGGAGCCCATCTGGGCCCGGTGCCATGTCCACCTTCATGCTGGCTAGAACCCTATCTAGCTCCTCTGGGGTAAAGGATAGCATGAGCGAGGTATTCTCCTCCACCGAAACTCGGGTGTCGGGGTGCCAAAACTCCCGGAGAGGGTGAGCCCCGCAATGTCACCCTTCTCCCCCAAGAGCTTACGATAAAAATCATAGATATGGGCTTGGAGGGCTAAAGGCTCAGTTAGGATCCCCTGATCCGAGTTGAGTCTAGTGATAGCACATTTCCGTCTCCTACCATTGGCTATGGCATGGAAGTATGCTGTGTTGGCATCCCCCTTGAGAATCCAGTTCAGCCGGCTCCTTTGTCGCCAATACTCCTCCTCCACCTGAGCGAGGTGGGTGAGTTGGCTCTCAAGGTGGTATCTCAATGCCCAGTCGTCATCATTAAGGCTATCTAAGTCGGCCTGACGATCCAGACATTGGACTTGGTCTAGAATCTCCTGCTTGAGGTCACGGTAAGCCCTCCCTAAGTTGGCACCCCAGCCTTTTAGGAATTGTCGCAACCCTGCAGAGATTCTCTGCCACTCGTCAATAGGATCACAAGGGCTCCCCCTAAGACCCTCGAGTTCCCTCCATTTGGCTGTGGCTAAGTCCCCAAACTCAGGTCTTTCCAGCCAGCTGGTCTCGAAAAAGAAACGGGTGTTCCTCTTTCGGAGCTCCTCCCCTGAGCAAAGAACTATGGGGAATGGTCAGAGCCAACATTCGTCTGGGTTATGATGGAGCAAAGCGGGAAGAGCACATCCCAGTCTGCCGACATCAGCACCCGGTCGAGAACACATCTAATAGGGTCTAGCTGGTGGTTGGTCCAGGTAAATCGGGCGCCCCCACGCCGGATTTCCCTGAGAGCCAACTGAGCAATGCAATCATTGAACCTGTGCACTCTAGGCCAATTTATATTTGCATTATTTTTATCCTCTGATCCCCTAATCAGATTGAAATCACCCCCCACCACAAGTGGGAAAGGGCAGGCCGAAACGGCTGCCGCCAACTCCGCCAGGAACTCCTAGGATCGATGGTGATCAGTCGGGCCGTACACCACAAAAAGAGACCAATTCTCGTGGTGTCTAGCTGAAGGACGTCCACCCTGATGTGGAAGGAGCCACTACTCCAAGCCACCACATCAAATGCATCCTCGTTGACTCCCAGCAGGATACCACCAGAGTGGCCACACGCTGGGACGGAATGCCAGGCAAAGCGACCTCGCGGATCGATACTGAGCAGCTCTGCTGGGGTGAAGCTGGCTTTGATGGTCTCTTGTAGACCCACAAAGTCCAACTGTTCTCGAGAAATAAATTCTCGGATTTGGGTACGGCGACCAGGTCGATCAAACCCACGTATGTTGTAAAAACCGGCCCGCATCTACGTACGTAGCCGACTCCTCCATCCTCGACGGGTACCCAACATGGCCTTACCCTTGCCCCTTTTATTGGTCTGAAGGGCGGCCTGCAAATCTCCCGAAGGCACATCCTCGGGGTCAGGAGTCTCTGTATCAGTGTGGGATCCATCCCCCACGTCTACAGGTGGGTTAGTGGCGGCAGCTGCCTTAGCTGCCTCCACCTCCTTGCGAAAGGCCGCAAGGGCAAGAGAAGCTTGTGCATCCTCCTTGGAACGCACAAGGGAGATAACCTCCATCTCGGACCCTAGCCCGGATTCAATCGAGAAAGCCAAGCCCACATCATGTATGACCGACACAAGGTGATCATCCGGTAAATCATGTAAAAGAGCAAATTTTGGGTCGGTCATACCTGCCGAGTCGAGGTTCTTGGCACCGACGCAGCTGGCCCACGGAAGCGCGCGCTCTTGCGCGTCGGCTCCGTGCCCACCTGCTTGGAGCGCCTGCGCCGCGGGATGTCCAGCATGCTCTCCTCCCGGTCCGACATCTCCATGTGTCGTGGGTTTGTCACGTCAGGTGTCATAGATGACTTCGTAGGTGTGGGATTACGCGAGTCAAGCATCTCCGAGCTTGGGATCGCAGGAACAAAGATCAACACAGATTTACCCAGGTTCGGCCCCCTCAATGTGAGGTAAAAGACCTACTTCCTGCCTACCCTAGATTGGTATTGATATGATAATCGAGGTGTTACAATGGAGGCGATCCGATCTGGTACTCGCCGTATGAGCTAGGGTTTAGGGCTTGATAGCTTGACCCGCTCTAAGTCCTGCGAGTCCTCTTTATATACACAGAGGCTCGCTAGGTTACAAAAGGAAACTTCCCCCATAAGGAATACGTCCACAGAGGCCTACTCGGAGACTACTTGGTCTTCACGTCCTCCGGGATATGTCTTCTAGATCTTTCCCCTTATGGCGGTTCAATATTGGGCTTGCTCCCAAGTGGGCCTTTGTCCGTGCGAGTAAGTTAAGTCGCACTGGGCCGCGGGTTAATCCAGAAAGTATTCCCCCGACATTAGCCCCCAAGTTTAGCTTGGATTTCGAGTGAAGGCTCCTTCGTCTTAACAAACCCCTGAGCCGCGCACATGAATTATCCCAGCTGAACTCCAATTTTCTTATTTCCAATCTGCGGCTTATAACTCTTCTTGGCGGCTCAAGAACGCGACTTAACCTGCCTTGACGGTTGATTTTCAGATCTAAACGTCTTCCGCGTCTGGGTATTTATCTTGGCTCATCGTTTTCCCAGCGTTCTGCATCAAGTCCTGCATTACGCATCCCTGCTCCTTTCCGCCGCCTCCAATCTCGCTTCTCGTACTCACAATCCTTCGGTGAGATCTCCATCAATCTGAGAAAAATGTCTCGCCGCAAGTGCAACTGGGAAGGCTCGTGGGTCGACGAAGATTTCCTGGAATCCCTATCTGCACGGGGCCTTCTTCCGCCAAAAGATCAATGCGAATGGCGGGCGGCTGGTGAGGAGGTAATCCCAATCCTCAACCAGGAGAAGTAGTGATTTTTGCGGAGCATGTTGAGCGCGGGTTCAAGCCCCCGGGCTCTCTCTTCTTCCGCTCCTTGATGCAGCGGTTAGGTCTCCGCTTCCATGATATTGGCCCTAATTCGATGTTGCAAGTGAGCAACTTCCACGTCCTCTGCGAAGATTATCTGGGTATCCCGCCTTCAATAGATTTCTGGCTTGCTCTTTTCAATTGCAATAGTCAAAGGGAAACCACAGATGGTCCTTTTCTCCAATGCGGCGCCATTTCCTTCCAACGCCGTAGGGGTAGTATTTCCCAAAACTAACTCTTGCCAAGAAAATCAAGGATGGCAAAGGACATTCTTCTATTGTAAAAACACTTCTCCTGAGGGTGAAATTCCTCTTCCTCTTTGGTCTCCTCTTCCCTTCGAGGCTACCGATGCTTGTCTTCTAAACCTGATCCTTCTTCGTTGCCCTTTATCGAATCCCTTCTAGACAAGGTGAGAGCGCTGACACTCCATGGTCTCACTGGATTAGATCTCATATCTTGCTGGACTAAGTGGCGAGTTCAGCCTGTGAGTCGCCGCTCGCGGCTTATGGTGGATTTCACTTGTCATGCAAACGACGTCGATCGTACTTGCCCTGAAGATTGGGACAAAGGGGAGTGGATAAATTTCATTCGCCGAGTGACGGACGAGGATATTGACTCGTATGACAACGTCGGACTTGCTCCCTTCTGGGCTGAGCACAAGCCTTTTGTGGTAATGTTTACTTGTCACCTGTTTCCTCGAAAATTCCTTCTCCAAAATTAATTATTTCTGACCTGAGCTCCTTTTCAGATCGATCCCTATTTCTGGGTTCTTCCTCAGAGGACGTCGACTTGAACCAAGGAACCGCGGCTGAGTCGTCAAAGCAAGCCGCAGCCTTTGGCGAAGATACAGTTATGCACGAGGGTAGTGCTTCTGAAGAGGAACAACAAATGGCCGACGCTCTTCTGTCCTCGACTCCAAATACACCTTTCCTGGAACTTCCTGAGGTGCCTCGCAGGTCCTCGAAGCGTATTTTATGCCAGAGCTCAGAAGACCCCGCGCAGCCTGAGAAACGTCGCAAAGCCTTGGCGTTACTAGCAGAAACAAGAACTGCCAAATCTTTAAAACTCGCTGATCCCAACAAGGCTACTTTTTCTTCCGAGGCTGTTGCAAAGGATTGCTTCTCAATAAGCTCGGGTAATTGTTTGCGACTCTCTCCTTTTCTTTTGTGTTTACGTATTTTGGCAAGGAATTGCTGATCACCACTTCTTTTCATACTCTGTAGGTTCAGATTTGCAAGGTTTATCTTCTCCTTCCTCTGGTTGCCTGATGAAGAGTATCCGTGTCGCCTCTGGGTATGGTTCGCCTTCTTTTCAATGTTGCGGCTCTGCTAGGTCAGCTTATTAACCCATCAATGTTTTGCAGGGCCATGTCTGAAGAGGATACCAAGTCTAATTCCCATCCCACTTCTTCTCAGCAGCTATGAGCGAGGATGATGCTGCTGATGAAAACGTGGGAAACAGTAATGGTGCGACTCATCCAAGGCCCTCCCTGGAGGAAGGTATTGCAGATGCGGCTCCTGCCGCGACTCCAGTCGCAGCTCCATCCACAACTCCTGCTGCTGGTAGGGTATCTACTGAAAATAGAATTCCAGCTCCAGGAAATAGTTCAAGTCAATCGCAGATGCCATAATTTCTGCTGGAGACAAGCATGCTGCTCTGCTGCGCGGCTTAGTTGAGCAATTTTCTTCAAGTCGCCAGGTACATATACCGTAGCCCCCAAGGATCAAAACCTTGTGTCATCGCACGGGGTGTTGATTCTTTTCCTGGCTTCAAATCTCGAGCCCCCAAATTCCTGGATAATTTACCTATGCGTTTTGCTCTGTTTTTTTCAGCGTGAACTGTCCTTGCTTGATGCTTCTGGCTCAATAAAGGGTAAAGGCATTTCCATAGACCATCCTGAAATGATGCAGTCTCGCCTGGAGCAGCATAATGAGGTCATTAGGGACCAAGATCAGGAAATAAAATCTCTCAAAGGTCAACTCGACTCCTGCGAAGAGCAATTTAAAGAACTTGAAGCCGATATGCAGCAGCGACTCATGGAGAAAGACGAGTCATTAGATCTTTGCGAGAAGGGCTGACTCTTAAATCTGAATTGATTGATCGCCTGAAGGGAGACCACGCAAAGGAACTCGCCGCGCGAGATGAAAAATATAACTCGCTGCTCAAAGCCTTTGAGGGTTTTGGCTCCATGGTCAAATCAGCCGTCCTGCAGCTTGCTGGTTGTCTTTTATTCCTTTAATCATACATATTTTGGGTAACCAACGTTAGTCTCTGACTTGTTTCTTGCCTTTTCTTTCTTGACATAGGACCTGAGGCCCCAGTGTCCCGCTCCAATTGAAGGATCAACTGGTATATCTGTCTGACTTCAGCCAGCGCTTCTTAAAGGTTACCAAGGAAGTTATGACGGTAATCTCTCCTGCGACTGATGGCCCAACATCTTGCGAGTATTGGATAAATAAACTGCTCAAGGCTCCGCATTATGTCTCTGATTGGAAACGATCCTCTGCTCGCGCCGGAGCCGCGCATGTCTTGACATTGCTTCGAGCATATTATCCAGAGATAGATGTTGGCAAGGTTGCTCGCCACGGCCTGGCGATGAGCGCGGATGATACTGAACTGCCAATAAGCGAGTACTTCGATATCTGGAAAGGGATGCGCGGATATGCCACAAAATTTGTTGATAACTTAGACTTGGGCACTTATCTCGATAAATTCAATCTTGATGGGAGCAAGGTGTCAAAGGAAAAGTCCTCAGGAGCTGAGTCATCTCGGGCTGCCACTCCAGCAACAGTATCTGGTGGCCCTTCTGCCTCGTCTGGCGGCGCCCTGATTATTAGGACACCTGCGACTGCAACTGCGAGACAAGCCGCGCCAATTCCCACTCCTGTAGCTCGGAAGAGGAAAAATAAATAATGTGGGACATGCCCGTTAGTCTGTAAGACATTCATGTATTATAAACAGTATTTTGTGACCTATAAGCAGGTTCTTTTCTTGATAATTCCATTAAGTAGACGCTCGCGCGGCTCAGTATTTCCTAGGAACATGTGTGTTCAGGGTCGAGAGCGGCCATGATAGGCAATCAAGCTCGATTGACGCCACACCCCAGTACTTTGGCCGCATAATGCAAGACGCTTCTAGCTTAAGGATTGCCACTAGTTTGGCAAAATTTGAGGTGCGATTGGTACTCGCGATGCTCGTAAGGAGCCCTCAAGGGTCAGTGATATATGAAATTCAAAAGACTCAGCGACTCAATGATAGTTGAGGCGAAACGACAAACCCTTGAATGTCAAGGGTGCCGGCTTTATTTCATAATCACTCGATGTTTTACAGGGTGTTACAGGATGATGCAGGCCCTTTAATGCGGGTTTTCTATTCCCCGCAGGCCATGCATACTTGATACTCATCGCACTTAGTTGCGAATTAATACTCCTAACGGAGTGGGTTGAACACCTGATTGGTTCAATTTTGAGTCGCTAAAAGCGACTCGGGTCGAGCATGATAGCTCCGATGTATGTCTCATGTTGAAGCAGAGAGCAATTGTTGGCGATTAGCCGCACTGAGCTGCGACTTATGTTGAGTTGAGTTTGCTTTGTAAGGACTCACGATAACTGAGCCCTTTGGCTGGGGTTGTTGATCGAGGCTGGGTCTATGCACATGCGCCATTTCTTGTCTTCTTTTTGTATCAAGGCGACCTCTGGGGCATTATCTTGCTGATGCGCGACTTCTCGGTGGGTATTTACCATCCGGTGGCTGCATCCTGTTGGCCGCTTCCGCGGTACCTCCAACGCGACTCGTTTTGAGCTGCGATTACCGATCTGCGACTGATATCCATGTGAGGAGTTGGCGATGCAAGCTTCTTCTGCGAGTACTGAGCCTGCGTTCTCGCATTCTAACGCTCTCTGCCTGTCTCCATATATTGTAATAACACCGTTTGGTCCTGGTATCTTTAACTGTAGGTAGACGTAGCAGGGGCGAGCGGTAAATTTGACATAGGCTTCTCTTCCAAAGATCGCATGATATGAGCTTTTGACTGCTACAACCTCAAAGTCTAGGAGCTCTGTGCGGAAGTTCCGCTCTGTTCCAAAGCTAACTTCAAGTGTTATCTTTCCGATTGGTCGCGTAACAGCTCCTGGGATTATGCCTTGAATTTCTTTCCTGGATGGTCGCAGCCTCGTCTCGGGTATATTCATTCTTCGGAGCGTGTCTTGATATAGGATGTTTACTCTTCCTCCTCCGTCCATTAGGACCTTACTTAACTTGTATCCCGCGACTTCAGGCGTGACCACAGAGCTGGCTGTCCTGGATCTCTTACTTCTGGGGGTGATCGCCGCGACTCCAAATAACCGATTGCTCTGTCCAGCGACGATACCTTTCTGGCGTTGAAATCTGACCGCTCTTCCGGCTTCCATCCGTTGTTTGTACTTCCACTGTATGAAACTGTCCTATGTTTCTTCTAGGTAAAACGTCAGGCCTTGACGAGAGCTAGATTTATTCTTGTGCTGCATCGATTGCTGCGAGCCGTATCTGGCGTGTCGCCTTCTTTCCACCTCCGGTAATAATGACATTGCGCCTTTGTGTGACCCGCTGGCCTGCCATCTCTCCTGCGATGTAAGTCGCAAGGCACGTCGAAGATCCCCTTGCAGTTATTAGGGAGTAAGGCCTTATCACTCCCTTGCTCCTGCATCTGGTGTGCGCGATGTTCAGTTTCGCGACTTGCAATTTCCCTGTTGGGTTCTGTGATAAGCCGCCTGTCCCTTTATCTGTCTTTGCGTACTTGTCAGCTGTTGCCAAAAGCTGGTCGAAACTATCAATCTTGTGCTCAGCGCGACTTAATTTGTGCACCAACGGCTCAAATCTACAGTTCTTTCTCATAGCTTGTATTGCAGCTTGTACTGTTAAGTTTTTGGCGGAGCCAAGGATCTCCGCGATTCTCTTGATCCAGTCGCCGCTTGATTCGTCCTCTTTTTGAATGCATTGTCTAAGGTTTTTCATATCTTCTGTTTGGAATCTGCGATGAACTTGTCCTTCAAGTCTTCCCATGTGCTTATTGATTTTGATGGCAGCCTTAACAGCCAATCCCTAGCTTCTCCCTGTATTGCCAAGTGGAAGTATTTCGCACGTATTTCTTGAGTCACATCAGCCCCTGTTATGCTTGCCTCGTAATCTTCTATCCATAAGGCAGGGTCTTGGTCACTGCGATAGGTGGTGACTCGCTGCGACTCGTCGAAGTTCGGGGGGAAACGAGTGAGCCGTATTTCCTCTCCAAAACATGCTGGTCCTTTCAATAATGAATAGGAGTTTACTGGCGCTGAATCTTCATCTGAATCAGTTTCAATCTGGGATGGCTGAGTCGCTCCGGACGTCCGTGACTCGCCTTCTATCTTCTTTTCTTTTTCCAATGATACCTGCAAACCTGCTAGCTGGTTGACCACTTCTTCGACGCTGCACCTTTCTCCTCCCCATGATACCTCGTTTTGCGGCTCATTGGGCGTGACTCCATACATATTTGCTTGTTGTAAAGCAGCGGTTTGCAGTAGGTCGATCGCATAGCGAGCTTCCTTATCAGCTCGTGTGTCTCCAACCGGTGCTATCTTTGACAATATCCCTATCGCGGCGTGCACGTTGCTCTCTGGGTCGCCGTGGAACTGTGATTTCATCTCTCCTCTGTCCATCTTGATCTGATGTTTTTGCTGCCAACGACGGAGTCGCCACTCTTCTTCTTGGAGTTTCTTGCGCTCAGATGTCGTCTTGGTTCGCACCGCCTGGTGCTTTGGCTGGCAGCGACGGAGTCGTCGACCTTCTTCTTGGAGTTTTTCGCGCTCAGCCGCGAGTCTTTGTGCCTCTTCACAGAGTTCCGTCCTGATAGCTTCAATCTCTTCAATCTTGAGGTCTCCTTCCTGATTTGGTAGAGATCCCCAAACAGGTCTTGACGGGACGGGGATGGGCAGTCTTGCCGTAGCTTGTTGTAGCTCCTCCAACACGCGGACCCTGACCGGCCGCAGTTCCTTCACCGATTCGCTTCCTTGAGTCGCATCCATAGATCTGCGACTGACGGATCCGACGAAAACTTTTACTGATCCGATGGGAACGATGTATCCAAACTCGATGCGATCTGCCTCGGGTCCCCACTCTGAGTCGTCGATGAAGGGGACCCCATTGATGTCTTCAACTTGGCCGATGGCGATGTCCTTGAAGCCTGATTTCGATCCTGCGCGGAACGTGACGCTTTTGACCGCAGGCCCCACGGTGGGCGCCAACTGTCGTGGGTTTGTCACGTCAGGTGTCATAGATGACTTCGTAGGTGTGGGATTACGCGAGTCAAGCATCTCCGAGCTTGGGATCGCAGGAACAAAGATCAACACAGATTTACCCAGGTTCGGCCCCCTCAATGTGAGGTAAAAGACCTACTTCCTGCCTACCCTAGATTGGTATTGATATGATAATCGAGGTGTTACAATGGAGGCGATCCGATCTGGTACTCGCCGTATGAGCTAGGGTTTAGGGCTTGATAGCTTGACCCGCTCTAAGTCCTGCGAGTCCTCTTTATATACACAGAGGCTCGCTAGGTTACAAAAGGAAACTTCCCCCATAAGGAATACGTCCACAGAGGCCTACTCGGAGACTACTTGGTCTTCACGTCCTCCGGGATATGTCTTCTAGATCTTTCCCTTATGGCGGTTCAATATTGGGCTTGCTCCCAAGTGGGCCTTTGTCCGTGCGAGTAAGTAAGTCGCACTGGGCCGCGGGTTAATCCAGAAAGTATTCCCCCGACACCATGTCCGAGTCCGAGGCCGCGTCACCCCCCTCCGCCGTCTTGGAAGGCGAGTCCAACTCCCCGCCCGACTCCACCAGCAGCGAAGAGTCAGCCGGAGGAGAGGTGGGGCAGTCGACGGCTGCCTGCGCAAGGATGGCAGCCTCCGCATCCCTCATCTTCTCCAGCGCCGCAAGGGAGGGAGGCCACGCCGCGCGTTGCGACGCCAGCTCGATGTTGCTCCCGTACTGGTTCAGAGTCGAGGGCGCAGTAGAGGTGACCGAGCGGGACGCCTCCCTCCCGGACGGAGCCGCAGCCACCGCCGCCGAAGCACCCAACACCCCAGCAGCAGCGTCCTGGGGGCCGACGACGACGCCTTGGTCTTCTCGGCATCCCGAGCCTTGTCCTTCTCGGCCGCCTCTGTCCACTCCCCCTCGGACATGCTCAGGTCGTCGTCGAGGTCGTCGTTGGGCCGAGGAGGGGAGGGTGGCGGCGGAGGGCCACGCACGGTCTCACGCTGCACGCCGACGTTGTAGCCGGCCTTCCTGTGGAAGATCTGCACCGCACCCCGCATCATGGCCGGGTCCCTGCACGCAATCTTGACACGCACCGGCTTGCGGTTGTGGATGGACGACTCGTCCACCTCGATCGTATGCCCAAGCATCCCCAGCCCGGCGATCAGACGATCGGTGCGCTTCATGCGCCTGGGGAGGCCCGTGAGGGTCACCCACACCACCTGTAGCATCGCCGAGGGCACGGGGTCGGAATCCACAAGGCGAATCTCGGCCTCGGTGTTGCTGAGAGGGAGGTAGATGCGTCCGCTCCTGGTGCACATCCTCAGCATCTCCTGCGAGGGGAAGGACACCGCGAACTCCCGAGTGGAAATGGCGGCAACCTGCCAGTCCCATTCCACCTCGATCAGGTGGTGAAGCTCACGGTCGAGCTCCGCCGTCGAGATCGGCTGTCCTTGAACGAGATGATGGCCCCATTGGTCTCATCCTCCTCATCATCCTCGTCGGTGTCAAAGTCAAGCTCGAAGTAGCCTTCTCCCGAGATGGCATGACCGAGGATGCTGAGGGTCGGGCGCTTGCCCACCGGCCTGTTGGTGCACGCCGACTGAAAGTGGCCTCTTTGACCACATTTGAAACACTCCAAGTCCAGGGATGGCGCACCGCCGCTCGGCGCCACGGAGGAGGAGGCCGGAGCCAAAGTCGGGGCCGGCAGCTTTGGCTGTCTGACCTAAGGATGGCAATTTTATCCATGAAGCCGGGTATCCATGGATATCCGAACCGGTGGATAAGGGTTTGGAGGGCAGTTTGTGCCCATGGATTTCATGGGGCGGATATCCGCTAACTCATGGGTTGGGCACGGGCAAAGATTTTGCTCCATGGATATCCAATGGATATCCGACTGACATGTGGGACCCACATGCCAGTGAGCTATGTATATTTTTCATACTTGTGATATGTAACTTTGATAAGCGCTGGTGTCTTATTCAATTGTAGGATGCCAATGAATCCATTGTCACTGACAAATGAGGCTCAAATAATCCAAGATTCAAGACAACATTTCTGCTATTTTTTACTCTATCTTTATTCTTTTGAATGCATGAATGGTGTGTTGGAAACTTGTAATAAGAAGTATTGGCTATATATGTTCCGTGAGATTGAGTTGAGATTTTGTATTTTGTGGTGTGATTTGTATGAGAATCTACATATTTAAGTACTTTGTGGTTGAAATATTATTGATTTAATACTCCGATGCATTACTCGTGGATATCCATGGATATCCGGCGGGTTTGGATATGGGGCGATATCCATTCCCATGGATACTTTCGTGGGTGGGCCATAGTGATGCTGATGGATTTTGGATTTGGATCTGGTTTCGGTATATCCACCCAAACCCGACTCGTTGCCATCCTTAGTCTGACCGCTTCTTCCCTTGCGCTTTGTCCTGGGCGCGGGCCTCCGCCACAGGGTCCGAGCTCGCCAGAATCTCGCCCTGTTCCAGCGCCAGCGCGGCAGCAGCCGCTGCCACCGCGCGCTTCTTCTCCCGCGCGACGAACCAGGCTGGAGGGGTGTTGTGGATAGCGCCTGCCGAGCCCTTGCCGGAGCCCCTGATGTCTACGCACGCTTCTATTCTTGTAGACAGTGTTGGGCCTCCAAGTGCAGAGGTTTGTAGAACAGCAGCAAGTTTCCCTCAAGTGAATCACCCAAGGTTTATCGAACTCAGGGAGGTAGAGGTCAAAGATATCCCTCTCAAGCAACCCTGCAATTAAGATACAAGAAGTCTCTTGTGTCCCCAACACACCCAATACACTTGTCAGGTGTATAGGTGCACTAGTTCGGCGAAGAGATATTAAAATACAAGTAATATGGATGATTATAAGTGGTAATTGCAATCTGAAATAAAAATGGCAGCAAGCAAACATGTAGCAGAACAGGTTGTAAACGGTGTTTCAATGCTTAGAAACAAGGCCTAGGGATCATACTTTCACTAGTGGACACTCTCAACAATAATAATATAATTGAATACATAGATATTTCCTCTTCACTATGCTACTCTGAATTATTCTCTCGTTGGATAACGAACACCAATCCACTGCGTAGGGCTATAACAGCACAGCTTAAAGTCGCATTCCACATCTAGGGAACCCCACACTGTCAACTTGAGCGCCCTAAATAGTACTAGACAAACACCGCAATTTCATAGAGACATCCAACGCAAATAATAACTCATGATAAGTATTCCTGTTATCTTTAGCCTAAGAGCCACACACGGGGCGCACACTGTCAACTTCGCACCGTGGGACAAAGGTGACTCCGGAGATTACATTAATAAAACCACTTGAGTAGCATATAAGATAATGAAGAGTAACATCTATGGATTCAACTAGATTACAAAGCTCGTGATCACATAAAGATCACACCATGGGAGAAAGAGATAAACCACATAGCTACCGGTAGAGCCCTCAGCCCCGATGAAGAACTACTCCCTCCTCATCATGGGAGGCAGCGACGGCGATGAAGATGGCGGTGGCGTCAATGGAGATGGCTCCGGGGGCAATTCCCCGTCCCGGCAGGGTGCCGAAACAGAGACTTATGTCCCCCGAATTAGGGTTTTTGGTGGCGGCGGAGCTACGGAACTCTTTTGGGAAATCGTCGATTCTTTTAGGGTTTTCGGGGTAGGAGCAATATATAGGCCAAAGGGCGTCGCGAGGCGGTGCACGAGGAGGCGACACCACCCCTCGGCGCCGGTGGGCCCTTGGCCGCGCCGAGCCCACGTGTGGGGCCCTCGTGGCTCCACTTCGCCTCTCCTTCGGACTCCAGGTGTCTTCTGATAAAATAGGGGCCTCCGTAAATTTTCGTCCAATTCCGAGAATATTTCCAGACTAGCTTTTCTGGAATACAAAAACAGCAGAAAACAGGAACTGACGCTTCGGCATCTTGTTAATAGGTTAGTCCCAAAAAATGTATAAAAGTGGTATAAAGTGATGCAAAACATGTAACAATTGGTATAATATCAACATGGAACATCAAAAATTATAGATACGTTTGAGACGTATCAGCATCCCCAAGCTTAGTTCCTGCTCGTCCTCGAGTAGGTAAACGATAAAAACAAAATAATTTTTTCGGTGACATGCTACTATCATAATCTTGATCATATAATATTGTAAGGCACATGTAAATGAATGAAGTGATCCAAGTCAATGGTCTATAGTTTGCTACCAAATAGATAATGAGTAAACAATGAATCACACAAGCTAAACGTTTTTATGAATAGTACTTTCGAGACAAGCATCAAACAGTTTTGCATAAGAGTTAACTCATAAAGCAATAGTCTCTAATAAAAGGTATTTAATCAACACAAAGGAAGAATTAAGTTTCAGCATTTGCTTCAACTTTCAACATATTTATCTCATGGATATCGTCAACACAAAGTAGTATAACAAGTCCAATACGTAGTATATAACGCATGTTGTAACAAAGTTGACACTAGTGTTTGCTTGTAGAAGACAGAAAGAATAGGAAAACTGACTCAACATAAAAGTAAAAGAAAGGCCCTTCGCAGAGGGAAGCAGGGATTAAGTCATGTGCTAGAGCTTTTAGGTTTTGAAAGCATATAGAGATTGCATAAAATATTTGATACTCCTCCCAACCTTGCTAACACAAGCCATGGCTAACCGAATCCTCGGTGCCTTCCATCAGTCACATACCATGGAGGAGTATCTATTTTTGAGAGGTGTTTGTTAATTGTCAACGAATGGTAGCGGGTGAGAACAGTATTCTACCTGTCAAACGGACTTTTAAGAGCGGCTCCCATGAAGTACGTTATTTCTACAGCAAGGCAGATCATCCCTCTTTCTCTTTGGTTTACACACATGCAGGTATTTCACTGTTTGTCATTGCTTACTGATGAATCAGGGCAAAAGTGTGAAGAGAATTAATGGTTAAAGCTGTAATTAATTGGGACTGGGCACCCCGTTGCTAGCTCTTTTTGCAAAATTAGAGGATAAACGGATGTATATGCCGCTAGTCTAGGTGTAAAAGTCCATTTGACAATCGAATAAAGAATAACCACACTACTTCCTCATGACTAGTAAACATTGACACAAAAATGAATAATAACATTTTAAATAATTTAAAGGTAGCACATGAAAATTTACTTGGAGTGGCAAGGAAATACCACATATAGGTAGTTATGGTGGTCACAAATGGCATGGATTTTGGCTCAAGGATTTGGATGCACGAGAAGCATTCCCTCTCAGTACAGAGTTTAGGCTAGCAAGGTTTATGTAAGCAAACAAGAATATCAACCCGTACACCAAGTTTTATATGACAACATATTGCAAACGTTATAAGACTTCATACCGTCTTTCTTGTTAACCAAACCCTTTTATTAGAAAATATCTAGACCTTAGAGATACCACCGATGCAAACCAAATTTTCAACAAGCTTTACAGTAGTTCTTCACTAATAGGCTTAACCTACATGATGCACAAATTTAATCATGATCTACTTGTTAACTCAAAACAATTGACAAGCATCAAGTTATCCAAATTAGTGATCTACAAGATTATGCAAGTTTTTTCCTTATACCAATTACCACATGCAACATTTTCTGTACCAACCAAACACCAATCAATTTATTTCATCAACTCTCCAAATAGATATAAGTGAAGCAAGAGAGTACTTTCTTTAAAAGAAAGCTAATAGCTCTGACAAGAGATACATGAAAATAAGAGCTAAAAGCTGAACAGCGCTAGATATGAATACTCAACAAATATAAGTGAAGAATAGGAGTATTCTCATGAAAAAGCGGAGCGTGTCTCTCTCCCAATCAAGAATGCTAGGGTCCAGTCAAGCTTTATTGAAAATAAAAGTACAATACTGAAAATAAAAGCACACAGACGCTCCAAGAAAAGCACATATGATGTGAAAGAATTAAAATATAGTTTCACTAGAGATGACCTGATAATTTTGCCGATGAAGAATGGGATGCCTTGGGCATCCCCAAGCTTAGACGCTTGAGTCTTCTTGAAATATGCTGGGGAGATCCATGTGAGCCTCCCCAAGCTTAAGCTCTTCACTCTTTGATCCTATTATATCATCCTTCTCTCTTGACCCTTGAAAACTTCCGTCACACCAAACTCAAAGTAATCTCATTAGAGGGTTAGTGCATAATCAAAAACTCACATGTTCTATAAAGACGCAATATGACTTGTTACTTTAAACATTAGCTACAGCCACTGATGTTATGTGAAGCTCTTCCACCCAAAGAATTTCACTCAACACAAGTAAAAGAGAGAATGCAAAATAAAAAGGCATAATCTGTCTAAAACAGAACAGTCCGCAAAGACGAATTTTTTCGAGGCACTTACGACGCTCAGATCGAAAACTTTGAGCTAATGAAAGATTCAGACATTATAAAGATTACGCACAAAAAATTTCAGATTTAATTAACAATCCAGTGATTTTAGGAATTTCGTACAGTGAACAGCAAAAATCTGTTTCTGCGCAGCAATCAAAATTAAGCATCATCTTAACACTAGAGGCTACTCTTGCACAACAATGCGAGAAAATAAAGATACAAAGGAGTTGCTACATAAGTAAACATCCTCTTGACTCAAATAAAGAAAAATTGCAGAAATAAAAATAATGGGTTGCCTCCCATAAGCGCTTTTCTTTAAAACCTTTTAGCTAGGCATGATAATTTTGATGATGCTCTCATATGTATAAGAGTTGAATATGAAAGAGCATCGAGAAGCAAATATCAAACACATTTAAGTCTAACCCACTTCCTATGCAAAGGAATCTTGTAAGAAAATAAATCAATAAAGCACAAAGTGACTAGCATAGGAAGGCAAAACAAGTGGAGCTTCAAAATTTCAACATAAAGAGAGAAGACTTAATATTATTGAGATATATGAAACCGTGTATCCCTCTCTCATAAGGACCAGTAGGTCTTAAAGTACCCAGCAAATAAAAGCAAATCAAGAGAAAGCTCAAAACCTTCATCATAAAGAAAAGAAATTTAGTAACATGAAGATTTCTATAACCATACTTTCATCTCTCAAAATAATTTTCAGTGGCATCATGAATAAACTCAACAATATAGCTATCACATAAAGCATTCTTATCATGATCCACATGCATAAAAGTATCATTACTCTCCACATAAGCATAATTAATTATATTAGTAATAGTGGGAGTAAAACTATCACAAGCATCATTGTAATCATCATAAATTGCAGGCATAGTATAATCATAATAAACTTTATCCTCCATAGTAGGTGGCACCAAAATACCACTATCATTATAATCATCATAAATTGGAGGCAAAGTATCATCAAAGAAAATTTTCTCCTCAAAACTTGGGGGACTAAAAATATCATATTCATCAAAACCAGCTTCCCCAAGCTTAGACTTTTCCATAGCATTAGCAATAATGGTGTTCAAAGAATTCATGCTAATAAAATTGCTACCACTATTATGCAAACAAATTTCCATAGGTTTTTTAATTTTCTCTTCAAAAGCATCATGTCCTAACTCAAGATAAATTTCATAGAGCTCTCTAATTTTTTTTTTCCATTAAGCCTAACTAGTAAAATAAAAAAAGAAACAAAAAGATATAATTGCAGAATCTAAAGGAAATACCTTCGAGCACTCACACGTCAGCAACAGTGCTAGAAAATAGCTAAGTAGCTGGAGGATGTGAGTACCTTTTACCTTACCTCCCCGGCAACGGCGCCAGAAAATAGCTTGATATCTACGCACGATTCTATTCTTGTAGACAGTGTTGGGCCTCCAAGTGCAGAGGTTTGTAGAACAGCAGCAAGTTTCCCTCAAGTGAATCACCCAAGGTTTATCGAACTCAGGAGGTACAGGTCAAAGATATCCCTCTCAAGCACCCTGCAATTAAGATACAAGAAGTCTCTTGTGTCCCCAACACACCCAATACACTTGTCAGGTGTATAGGTGCACTAGTTCGGCGAAGAGATATTAAAATACAAGTAATATGGATGATTATAAGTGGTAATTGCAATCTGAAATAAAAATGGCAGCAAGCAAACATGTAGCAGAACAGGTTGTAAACGGTGTTTCAATGCTTAGAAACAAGGCCTAGGGATCATACTTTCACTAGTGGACACTCTCAACAATAATAATATAATTGAATACATAGATATTTCCTCTTCACTATGCTACTCTGAATTATTCTCTCGTTGGATAACGAACACCAATCCACTGCGTAGGGCTATAACAGCACACCTTAAAGTCGCATTCCACATCTAGGGAACCCCACACTGTCAACTTGAGCGCCCTAAATAGTACTAGACAAACACCGCAATTTCATAGAGACATCCAACGCAAATAATAACTCATGATAAGTATTCCTGTTATCTTTAGCCTAAGAGCCACACACGGGGCGCACACTGTCAACTTCGCACCGTGGGACAAAGGTGACTCCGGAGATTACATTAATAAAACCACTTGAGTAGCATATAAGATAATGAAGAGTAACATCTATGGATTCAACTAGATTACAAAGCTCATGATCACATAAAGATCACACCATGGGGAGAGAGATAAACCACATAGCTACCGGTAGAGCCCTCAGCCCCGATGAAGAACTACTCCCTCCTCATCATGGGAGGCAGCGACGGCGATGAAGATGGCGGTGGCGTCGATGGAGATGGCTCCGGGGGCAATTCCCCGTCCCGGCAGGTGCCGAAACAGAGACTTATGTCCCCTGAATTAGGTTTTTTGGTGGCGGCGGAGCTACGGAACTCTTCTGGAGAAATCGTCGATTCTTTTAGGGTTTTCGGGGTAGGAGCAATATATAGGCCAAAGGGCGTCGCGAGGCGGTGCACGAGGAGGCGACACCACCCCTCGCGTCGGTGGGCCCTTGGCCGCGCCGAGCCCACGTGTGGGGCCCTCGTGGCTCCACTTCGCCTCTCCTTCGGACTCCAGGTGTCTTCTGATAAAATAGGGGCCTCCGTAAATTTTCGTCCAATTCCGAGAATATTTCCAGACTAGCTTTTCTGGAATACAAAAACAGCAGAAAACAGGAACTGGCGCTTCGGCATCTTGTTAATAGGTTAGTCCCAAAAATGTATAAAAGTGATATAAAGTGGATGCAAAACATGTAACAATTGGTATAATATCAACATGGAACATCAAAAATTATAGATACGTTTGAGACGTATCACCCCCGGCCTTGCCGAAGCCACCGGCCTTGCCGGAGACCAGCTTCCTCCCGGCCTGATTCGCGAGCGCCTTCGCCCGCTGCTCGGCCTCCTGCCGTTGCGGCCGGTCAGCGCCCGGTCGTCGAAGCGCCGCTTGTTCCCCTTGGACGGGTCCATGGACGCCACCTGCGCGAAGGATTTGGAGAGGGGCGCCGGAGGCGGGGTAGCACGGATGCGTCGCGCCGCTTCTTGCCCTTCCGGATATCCTCGTCAGAAGCAGGAAACCCTAGGTTGAGATCAACCGATCACCTCCTGATCCAGAGCCATTTAACTGGCTCGCGGGTGGGCTGGGCCGCCAGGGGAGTGGGCCCGCTGCAGGACTGGGGTGTCGACCACCAGTCCCTCCACCACCCGCAAGCCCAACAACGGGTGTGAGGCCAAAAAATCGAGCCCATGCGTCAGCCCACCAAGGAAAGCGCCCTCCCAGGGCCCATCAAGCCCACCGGGAGCGGCCCATCGGGTGGCGAATCCGGCCCAGGCCCAGGCGGTAGCGCCTCGCCCTCCCGCAACCCTACCTCCAGGTGCAGAGCAGGCGCGGCCGCTGCCGGCGCGGCCGCCGCCGTAGCCGAAGCCTCCTCCCGGCGAGCCAGCGCCGAGATGGGATGGGGGCCGCGTGGCTTAGGTGTACCTCCAGCCGAGGCGACACCACGAGGGCCAGCAGACCGCCAGCTCCGGCCGGCCGCCGAAACACGGCCCACCTGCTCACCGGCCGCCGCCAGGAACCTCGAGCCTCGACCGCCCGGCGCAAACGCCGACTGACGGCCGGACCGCAGGGAGCCCCCCAACTCCTCCGCGGCTTGGACAAAATCCCCAAGAGTGGGAGAGAGCCCACTGGGTCGCCGAGGCGACGACCCCTCCTCGCCTTCGGACGGCACGCTCACGGCGTCCACGGCGGTCTCCTCTTCAACTGCGAGGGCCCAGAACCGTCCCTCGAAACCACAGCCGGTAGGTGATGGGCGGGAGCAAAGCAGCTCCGGCGAGGCGGCCGGCGAGCACCGCGGGGTGGCGCCGTCGCCTCCCCTGTCGCGGAGCGCCTAACGGTCATCGTGCCTTTAATCATTTTAGATGACAGCATGGTAAAATGAGCCAAGAAATAAAAGGGTATCTAGAGTTTTCACAGGAAATGTGATATAATACGAACGGCCAGGCATGCAAAATAAGAAACAAACCATTACAACCCTAGCATGATATTTTTCTTGAAACCTGACCAATCCAATCTACATCCTACGGAAAGAACATCACATGGTTACGTGGAAAGTCACAAACATACACCATTACACCTAACAAAATCTCTCATTTCGAAGTCTCTAAATTCATTAAGAGCCATCATACTTTCAGAAAAGAAACAGGATCGGAAGGAAATCTCTACTACTATTAATCAAACAAACATATTCATTACTACGGTCACCCAGCCTAATGTACACATACCAACAGGGAGCAATTACAGCCTCACGATCAAGCTCACTAAATAGGATCTAACCGTCAACATAATAAGTACCCTTCTCCATGTGTACGTTTAGCAATTTTAGGGGACGGACGAAAACTCTGCCATCCGCCCGCGTACACACACAAGAAAAAAAAAGTCAATGGGAAACAAACCATCCACTCTCTACCTGAACAAATTGGCTAAACTAGCGGCAATACAATCAATCTGCCCCCTCGCCCTTCATTGTTTGCCATCCAGGCATAACCTTCAGTGCGCACGCTGCTGCCTGCCGCCCACACGATCATTCGATGTCGCTGCGCCGACCAGCTCCTCGCCAACCCAGGTGCAGGTGATTCTATTTGATTCGCTTCTACACGATGAAGGGCGATGGCGGAAGATAGTTCATTGTTGCCATCCACGCGTACCTTGCAGTGCATACGCCGATGCCCACACGAGACATCCGTGCCGATGAGCTCTTCTCCAACCCAGGTGCATGCAATTCTGTTGCTGTATATGTCCAATTCCATTTGAACTAATCTGAATGTCTTCCTTCATAGTCGCTGTCCAGACTCACCATGTATTGGGCCGCCGCCGCCTGAGTATCCCTGCGCCATCGCCGTACTGCGCATCTGATGACGTCGGCACCGACAAACTTCTCGGCAACGCAGCTGCATGCTCATTTACCAGGAATATTGATATCGCCGCCCTCACCTAAAACTGAAACAATGCTGCATGATTAGCCACTGATTACAAAGTTTAACTAATAAGATCGGCTAGAGCAGCACGGTTAGCTACCTAGAATTTAGGGCACTTGTTAGCTAGCTCTGACAATGCATTATACATGAACGCATGCAACATCTTATATACAGTGAGGGGTTCCTCAATCAAGCAGGTGGTAGTGTGCATATAGAATATAGGGTCAAAAGCTAGGACGGAGACTAAAATAATACTCCCTCCGTTCTAAAATACTTGTCTTCCATTTATCCAAATTCGGATGTACCTAGACATGTTTTTGTGTATAGGTACATCCAAATTTGGACAAATGGAAGACAAGTATTTTGGAACGGAGGGAGTACATTGTAGTCTACAGGTTTCAACTCACTGTTCCTCTACTTTGCACCAAATTTTATCAAGCGCACATCTGTACAGTGAAGGCTATATTCTTATTTGGGCAATGCTTGCTTAATGTGATTTAGTACCAAAGATTACCTTACCAAAAATTGCCAACTTCTGACAGTATACTGCTTATCGCTTTCCGTTTGGTGCCAAGATTTTTCGTGAAAGTGTCATTTTGTCAGTGGTAGCTCATTTCTTACACCAAAACCTGCTAAACCAATTTGGCCGGTTGGATACTTGTAATTGTAATTTAGCTTGGTTTAAATATGCTGCATTCAGGCATAATACACCAAACCGCGCCCACCCGCTACTACTCTGTGAAACCCCGCAGGATACTACCAGAACGAAACCATGTGTGTGACATATTCTGAACACAAATTCATGTTTACAAGTGGCTTTAGTGATAGTTCAAATAACATTAAGCTTCTTTTACATCGGGAATTACTTGATTGCTATGAACATAAACTCTCCGTTAAAGGAAAATGTGGGTCACTAAATGTGAAGTGACTCATGTGCAGTGTTTGAGAAGAACATTGATATGTTCTTTATATTTGAATATTCTTCTCTGAATATAATGGAGTACATTTTTATCATGCTGGTGTAATTCAAGCATATGTCTATATATATTGCAGTGTTTATATAGTGCAGTATTCAAATCTTGTTTGCTGCTGAAATTTAGTATTTATATGCAGTAGCAGTTGTATCCAGTAGACCAGTACTGCTTGCTTGCACTGACCAACCCAAAATGCAAGAGTAAAAGCACATTTGTGGAGTAATAGCAAGTACTCAAGTATAAGCTGGAGTGTATATTCTCAAAGTATAAGCTGGAGTATATAACAACCCAATGTCTCCTTGCTAGATCTTGCCTATTGGGAGTACATGTTTAGTGAAGCGTGCATCAGTGTGCTAATTACTTTTGATAGGAGTCAGATTAATGAATTTAGTCGCATCTTGTTCATCTGGTTTTAACTAAGATGATGTCTGACACCCAAAAATACAACTCTCCAACCATTGCGAGAAAAACTACAAGATACATTTTTTTATAGAACTACATTCTGGTACAAAATGGCAGAGTGTTAGTACATAATTCCAGTCTAGCCCCAACTTAAACAGCAATGCTAATCGTTATTATGCAACAGTAAGGTACATATGCAACCATTACGGATTCCATATCAAGCTCATTTCCAATTTTGTAGCAGGATTGCTCGATAAGATAAACTATTTAAAGGATTACATATCAAGCTTATCTCGAATTTTGTAATTCCACACAATATCTAAGTATGGTCATGGCAACAAAAAAATCAGATGTGCAGTGCAATCACCTTCCATTTGCTTCTCAACTGCCTTGGACCTGGACGGATCTGCTGGCCTTGTTGGCCTTGCCTCGAGGAAGAAGACGGGTCCATCTTTGCGATTTAACACAGAAGCTCCGGATGAGCTTCTACGAGTTGGAGGCGCAGCCGGTGCTGGCGGCAGCACCGGTTGCTGGGTCGCCGCAAGGCTTGGGGACGAAGGAGGGGCACCAGAGGAGGGCGTTGGCGGCAGGGCAGGGGTGGACGCGGCGGGCATCCGGTGGGCTGGGGGCCTGGGGCGGCGGAGGGGAGCAGGTGTTGGCTCCAGTCGTCCGTGCACGTACCCAGAAAGGCGAGCTGGCCGCACATCCGGGTTGTCCCTTGTCCGACAGCCTAGAGGCGGTGGGGAGGCAGGCGAGCGGCGGCTTGACGAGATGGAGAGGGAGCTTGTGGCTGGGAGCGTGTATGCCCGTGAGTGAGAGTGGGTAATGGGGAGCGGTGTGTTTCCGATGGATTTCCATCGGGTTGGTTTCCATCGAGTCTTTTCTAGAGAAAAATCATGGTCACTTACAAAATGACAAGGAACCACCGCAATTACGTACGAGTTGTCACATAAATATCTCTATTTAGGCTACCTTATGACGCGGAGCACTGATTTGCTCGTTTAAGACTGCTAACTCGTTTTGTGATGGTATGGCCTCACCTGTCGGGTCTACGTGGCAAAATTTGACAGAGAAAAGTAAACGTCACCCTCTCTTCTTCACTAGTCAACGCACACACCCGACCGGACCAGCCGCTCCTTCTCACCCGAGCTTGCCCCAAGCTTCGGCCGCCGCCGCCACCCCGCCGCGCCGGCCGCCACCGCTCGTCGCCGTCCGGAGCCGTCCATGGCGCGGGCCGCAGGCGGCCAGGCACGGGCGCAGGCGAACACGGGCCATGAGCGAGCGCCGTCCATGGTGCGGGCAAGCTCGAGCCCCGGCCACGGGCGAGCGCGGCGGTGCGGGCGTGGGCCGCGGGGGCACGCGGGCCATGGTTGGGCGGGAGATTGGGCGGCCGCCGGCGCGCATGGGTGAGGACCAGCGGCAGGAGGTCAGGGCGGGGGCGACCTCCGGCAACCTCCGGCGAGCGCGACCTATGGCGATGCGTCCGTGCTCCACTGCGGGGTCGGGGCGGCCGGCAGCGGCCAAGGAGGGGCGGCCTGCCACGCGCGCCATGGACGTGGCTCCAGGTGCGGGGTCGGGGCGGCCGACGGCGGCCACGAGAGGCCAGGGAGGGGTGGCCGGTCATGCGCGCCAGGGACGCGACAGGAGGTCGGGGCGGCCCCGGGGGAGGCGTCGGTGCCGTAGCCGACGACGGTGACAGCCATGACCAGCTCGTTCCCGGGCTTGATGGCGCCCTGTTCCGGTGATCTTGGCGGCGACGCGCGCGGATTTGGCGCGGTTGCAGGCGCCTCGCACCGCCGTGTACGGGTGTGTGCGTTGACTAGTGAAGAAGAGAGGATGACAAGTGGGCCCTAAGTCAGTTTTAACAGTTCGTTTACTTTTCTCTGTGAAATTTTGACACGTAGACCCGACAGGTGGGGCCAAACCATCACAAAACGAGTTAGCAGTCTTAAACGAGCAAATCAGTGCTTCGCATCACAAGGTAGCCCCAATAGAGGTATTTATGTGTCAAAACGACGACCGGTGGTGGTTTTTTGACAACTCGTGCGCAATTGTGGTGGTTCCTTGTCATTTTCTCTTGTCACCTGCAATTTAAAAATTCAAAAATCATATATCCGAGTTTAAAAAAAATTGAAATAAAATCTGAATGTAGCTAATGGTGTATTGCACAAATGTGTAAATATCAATTTTAAATACTTCATAATATAAGTTTCGTAAAAATGACAAAACCGACTAAAATTTAGAGATTTAAAAATATGCATACTCAGTTACACACTTTTATCTTTTTGTGTAGCTTACAATACAAAGTACTCCAAATTTACTTTTGCACATTTGTGGGATACACCGTTGGCTACATCCAGAATTTTTAAAACATGTAAATATGATTTTTTTTTTTTTAAGTGGCATGAGTACTGGAGCCCGGGAGACAAAAATCTCCTTCTAAAACCGCACTACAGCTTCCTTCTGTCCAAATCTGTTCTGAATGCGCCACTTCGTGATCTTAAAATTTGGTGACCCCATAAATATTTTAAATAACTCATTTGTTTTAAAAGTTTGTTTTGAAAGTATCAAGATTTCAGAGAATCTGACTGATCTTACTCTTTGTTTTGTTACAAGACAATGGTGTACAATCACGGCAGTATAATGCTACTTTATGACAATGTTCTATGATTACGAGACAGTATAATGCTACTTCATGTACCACTTTAAACGACAGTTCCGTGATCGTGTTTCTATGATATGAATTTCAAAGTATTAAACATGTATGAGTGATCCTGCGGTCGTGCCAGATGTTGCTCGCTGACTTCTTTTTGTAATTTTGACGATAATTTATCATAATACAATAATATTGCTACTTCGGAATATAAAAAGAAAGATGTGTTCACAAAATTGAGTTGAGACGTGCGTGCTAGTAACTATAAATTGCTCACTCGAAATCTATGTAGGCTCTTGTTGAGTTTCTTACTTTGATGTCTGGACTCTGGACTGTATTTATAAACTCTGTACAACTTTGTTCGTTTCTTCTTCTAATCAAATGAATGCAGCGCTGCTGATTTCGTAAAAAAAAAGAACTCACGCTGTCCTAAAATTAGGTACACATTTTGGATAATTGATACTACACCTTTGGCTTCCTGATTTGAATTGCATGCGAAATCCGTCGCTCTATGTATCCAAGGAATCCCCGTTCTGGGACAGCAATTAATGGCGCTCGGATCACCGTAACTGCAGTGGATCCCCAGGCGCTCACCGCCGCCGGGTAAAACTTCCGCCCAGAATCACACCGGAGTACTCAACAGTATAACCAAAAACACCGGTAACAGAACGTTGGTCGAAAATCGTCCAAATATCGTCCCAATACCGACCACAACTACAGCCCACGAAAGAGCACATCCAGGCAAAATCTACAACATGCACCTGAGTACGTATTAGAGAGGAGGAGCAACAAACTGAAATCGCAGCGCAGCCGATAGAACGGCCGAAGCTTCCCCAACCCTAGCAAAACCCTATCGATCACAGCGGGGATTCTGAAGCCGGCGAAGACGAACGCACCAAACAGGCAATTCCGAACGGACACGTGTAGTTACCGGATTCCCCTACAGAAATTGCTTAGCTACCGGAGCTGCATATAGCTTTCCCAGGCCAGGAATATAGCTCTGTATAGATAGATCGGCAACACATCCGATAGAAAAAGCAGCAGCATGAACCGAACCAATCTGCCTCTTCCTCATCCTTCAGACAATACCACCATGGCGTCTGATCAGAAACAACCCGACTGGTTGGAGCTTCCCTCCGATCTCCTGGAGCCCATCGCCAAGAGATCCTGCGATGCCGTCACCGGACACACCTTGTTCCGCTCCGTCTGCCGGGCATGGCGCTCTACAGTAGGACAAGCGCCGCGTCTTCTGCTTCGTGCTGCTCTAGATGGTGCTGGTTCAGAACACGCCCTCGTTTTCCCTTTGTCGCGCGGGTGGTCGGTCGTCGTTGATGCCGTGATGCGTCCTGCCGCCTCTCTCACCTGGCTACGGGAACCACCGCTGTGCTGCCCAAGATCAACGCCTTCCGCGATCCCTGTGCCACCTCCGGCACCACGCATGTTAGATATGCATTATACCGACGATGAAAGCGAGCGCGGAATCCAATGGCTTCCTCGGAACAAGATCAAGACTGAGCCGTCCTGTGGGGTATTCTTTGATAGTTATCTCAACTTCTCGGATTGCTTCCGCTTCGCCGTGCATTTTCCACCCGGTAGTACTCCTGAAGTAAGCATAGATGGCATGATCATCATGATGTGCCACAGGTGGATAACAGGCAAAAGAGGCATGGTTTTCTGCCGGCCTGGAGATGCGGCGTGGACAGAGATAGCAAGGTGTTCATCGTATTTCAGGGACTTCATTGATTTCGCCTACTTCCGAGGCAAGTTCTACGGCTTGGAACGCTATGGGGTTACAAAGGTGTACGAAGCAACGACACTTAAGCTCCTCCACCAGATTGATGTACCACAAGCGACCTTCAAGCTTTCCTCCTATTTGGACTACCCTTTTGATGGTCATCTTGGCGAGTTCAATTACTTGAATCTAGTTGTGTTGCCGAGTAAGGTGCTCTTGGTCAAGACCAGCGGGAAATCGTCGGGGTTGGAGGGCTTCGAGGTCTTCGAGTTAGGGTCAAAGTCTGAGGATGACGACATGATCACTTGGCGCAAAGTAACATGGGACAACATAGGTGGCAATTACGAGTTGTTCCTGGATGGCTACCACACAGCCTTTCGTGAGAACAACACTGGAAGCGGAACTCGGATCTACTGTGTTCTCGGCCGGCACCGTGAACCCACTACGACAGCATATTGCTATGACACGGGAGAGAACAAATTTGAATGCATATATAGAACTCCGGCCAACAACAACACCGAATATTCAACCAAACCTAGTTGGTTTGTTCCCTAGCTAAGCCACTTCTTTCTATCTCGATGTAATTACCTACCTAGTTGAGTTTGCAGCGTGATGAACTATATTTGTAAATGGCACCAAGCGCAATGTTTTAAATACAATTACAGCCTTTCGAGTAAATGTGTGTTGTACGACCGTATGTGTTTGTATCGTGCATCGTTAAACTTTACATGGCTTTTTTTCTGGCGAAGAAGGGTAAGGCCATCCGTACGACCAGGCGAGGTTGTGTCATGCATCGTTCAATTTCTTTTATGTCGTGTTTTCTCTGGAATATTTTAAAGGAAGCACCCTTATCGTCTTCCCAGCAGCTCTAGATGCCTCCCATGGTTGCGTTCGGTTTGATCGACCGTCGACAAGCCAAAGCGCAAAAGCACAAGAAGCGTTTGACGAGGGAAAAAAGTGCGGGTGCTGTCAGTACATGCCTGTTTTGGCGGAATCGCAACCAGCGAGAGTCCATCGTAGGTGGCTCAGGCTTACGTCATGCCCACCTCATGGGGCAAATTCCTTCTTCAGGATCCCTCTACTCAAGGTTTTGAGTGGGTATGCCTTCATTTTAGGTATGGATCATGGTTAGTGTGTGGAAAGCGGAAGAGATCCCAGGTACATGTATCAGGTGTGCCATATCAACCGTGCGCGTCGTTTTCAAAGGTAACTTGCAGATCATGCAAATGTCACAACAGCTACCCGGTTCAGCAATCAGCCAGTGTATTGATTAGTTCTAACACAAGGCTGCTTTGCTAGTTTTCTTAGGGTTTGTTCTGTATGTGGTTTGTTTCAGCTTAGCGGTTTACTGCTCCGGTGCTATCGGGGTTTTCCTGTTTTAGGACATTATTCTTATTTTCTTATCAGTTTAAAAATATGTTTATTTTCTACATATTCCAAAGAAGCGATAGTAGAAGCGATCTCGAAGTAGAAGCGATCCCGAAGTAGAGTATTAGTCATGGATGTAATGCCGTTGCACGGTCTATATTGACATGAACATTCATAAAAATAAGTAATAAAGATAAATTATCAGAACATCTAAGTTCCAAATAAATTTGGGGTATCACTGATCAGGTAAAGAGTAGCACCAACAGTGACTGTACATCTTTGGTTGTGCCAGTGCGCTCTGAAACTCTTCAATTTTCCTACCATGCAAACACCGTCTGGACACATCATGACTTCATGAGAACCAGAAAACAAACCGAAAAAAAGGTTGCGTAGCGTTACAGAAGTGAACACAAATCTGAAGATGTCGAAATCGGTTTGAGCAACAACGAAGCAAATCACTGGACATGCATCCTTGGCTATGTCCAGCTAAACTGTCAACAGAATCAGGAAGTGAATATGATCCAAGAAGTAATAAGCATACAGATGAACTGTTGCATTTATCTGACACACAAACTCATTATCAAGGGTTACGATAGTCTCATCCAACCTACAGCATTCAGAAACGAAACGCAGAAGCTGTTGCAGATATCTCTGGCACACAGGAACGGGAGGCTGGAAAACGAATCAGATGGCCTGCAGCTGCAGGAATTAATGACAGAGGCTTACTGTGCAGTTGTTTTCCTCGGCCGCGAGCGCTTAGGCCATCCCGAGAATACTCAAGCTGTCGAAGAGCTGCAGCGAGAGGGCCTCCCGCATCGCCACCACGTCCTTGCGCGCCTGGGTGACCTCGTCGATGGCGGCGTTCTCCATCTGCTCGGCCGCCAGCAACCAAGCGCGCTGGAGGAGGACGCCATCGTCGAGCGCCCCGGCGATGTCGAGTGCGTCGATGGCCGTCTTGGCGAACGACGCGGCGTTGCGCAGCCTCACCAGCGCGTCGGCGGCGCTTCCGTTCGCGTCGCTGCTGTGGACGACACATCTCTGGGCCATCTCCGCGTCGGGATCGACTTCGAGGTTCATGCCCGTGCAGCAGAGGAGGAGGACGCTGGTGGCCTGGCCGTGGAGCGTGCTGCGGCGCTTGATGTCGAGACGGGCGTCCTGGAGGAGCGTGGCCGGGCGGACTCCCACGGGTTCAGGGTCGACGTACGCATCGGCCGCCTCGGCATACGTGGCGCCCAGGCGGATCGCCTGAAGCACCTCGGCGAGCGCCTGGAGCTTGGTGGTGGCGTGGTCGATCAGCCTGAGAGATTCCTCCGAGGCGCAGGCTTCCAGGAGGGTGTCCCGCATCGTCACCGCCAGCTCCTGCCACTCGTTCGCCATTGCCGCCGCGCGCCTCTCTCTCTCTCTCTCTCGCCTCGCGAGCGTGCTGACGTGGAATGAGGAGGGACCCTGGTAGAAGACGGAAAACGAGGAAGGGGATTTTTAAAGGAGAGGGGCGGGAAGAAGGAAGCAACGCTGAATTCACCGCTTCTCTCTGTCACTGACACCGTGTCCCTCACAGTGATTTCAGATATTTAACCGCACGTAACTTTCCCTTGTTTGGTTCGTCCGCGCCCCAGGTAAATAGTCAGTTACGGCCGTGGGGCCCATCTTGCTACCTGGCTAATTTCAGAGGACGACGGCCCCGCAAGCGCATGGATGCTTCCATTTGAAAGCAACAATTTTTATGAGTTTATGTAGTAAACTCTTTAAGGATTTTTATGAGTTTACATGTATTTTTATGTAAACTCATAAAAATCCTTAAAGAGTTTACATGCTTTCAAATGCCCAAAATATATAAGGATTTTTATTTTATGTAGCACACAATACAAGGAATTTTGCATTTCAATTTTGCATGCTTGTACGATCGATGAATCATTGATATGCACCTAGATTTTTTTTTTGATTTCTTAAACTTACAAATATAGTTTTGAGTTTTTAAAATAAAGTTATCACTGGACCTCAAGAGCAAAATAACTTTCCGACAATGTTGCAAATACTTGAAATTATTTTACCCATGATTCAAAGTGCTGCCTTTTTCACATGGCTGGTTGTGTTGTGACGATAACTTCTTCTTCCAAGTGAGCTTTGATCCCATAAAGTATTCGTAATTGCCACATTGTAATCATTATTTTGAATTTTTATAAATACACGGAATACTGTAAGTGCAAAATGTTTCAGTTACAAAACCATAGTGTATCTTGAGCGGTGACTGAGTTTATGTTCAACCTGAACCCGAACACTATGTCTGCCTGATACTAAAATACAGTCAATTTTTATGTACCGATCAAGATTTTGCAAAATAATGGTGCAAGGAAGCTTGATACATTCAGTCTTCTTTTTTCACGGCGAGGAAGCGTATGTATGAAATTGATAATTTGTCGTCAGAAATGATAGTTGAACAGCCGCATGGAAAATCTCAGTGTTATTAATACAACCTCTCGACCAGATGAATGTTATGTTCTTGCAAACAATGGAAGCAATTTGCACAGCTACCTAGTGTAAGAAAAAGCAACTAATCAGATCAGCTAAGACGAAATGTGCTGTTAACATAAGGAAAAGCCTATACTACCCTGGCCAGCATGTCATTATTAAATTTCTAAATGCTGCTTTCATCAATCAGATACACATGATCATTAGGGTACTGACCTACTTAAGCTTGACTGACAACGGTGAAAATCTAAGGGCTAAGGCCTCGTTTGGAGTAATGGATTTTTGTTGGAGTTCTAGCGGAATTTATCCATGTCCAAGAAAACTTGAGCCTTCCAAAATATAAACTAAATGATAGCATATGTTGATTTGTTTGACATCGTGGTGTCCTTCTCAGTCAGAATGCTCGAAAATTGCAATACCAATAAAGTCCATGATGCACATGAACAATAGATCTGCACCTATCTGCAAAATATTACTGATTCTTTAACGTACAACTGATCTCCACTACTGCAAAGACACGAGTGATTCAGAGCTATATCAAACTTGGAAGTGGAAAGATGAAATGAGACAGCTATAGACAGCACCAAACCAGAGCAATCAAACTCACAAATATTTCAGGCAGATATTGAGAAAGCTAGCATTTTGCTGGCTCTGAGCTATGATAACTGAACCTTCCAGAATCTGGTCTTTCTTTAGATCGATAGGTTCAAGTAAGTACAAGAGATTTTGTGTGACTGTGTGAAGAAACAGCATCCCCGTGGATGTTTATGCAAATTTCTAGGTATTTCATACTAACAATATACCTAAGCAAAACGGAAACTCTGCACATTTCTTTCGTCAAACATGCACACGGTATATGCTCATATCATCCAAATTCTTGAGTGCAGAACACAGAGGAACAGAACCAACAGAGTAAAAGCACAAACGTTCGCATCCATTCTTGAGCCGCATGGTCTGACGGCTGGTTGACGAATCTGGTTACATACATCAGATGAATGCCAATTTGTCAACCAGAATCCAGCGCAATTTATGTACACTAGACGAAGCAGAAATGTACTCCTACAGTACGTATTTATCTGACAGACTAACTCATTATCATCATCAAGAGTTTCGAGTTCCATACATCCCGCAGCACTCATTCAGAAAACGACCGAATCGCACATCATCCTAAAGGAATCGCAGAAGCTATTGCAAAATTCTGTCCCCGCTGGAACGAACAGAGGCTTACTATGGATCCATTTGAGGCGGAAAACTCAAGGCGTCGACGAACTGCAGAAAAAGGGCGTTCCGCATCTCCCGCACGCGGTTTTTCGCCCGGTTTACCTCGTCGATGGCTCTGTTCAGGATCTGCTCGGCCGCCAGCAACCAAGCGATCCGGATGTAGTCGCCCTCCGGGAGCGCCCTGGCCAATTCGACGGCGTCCGTGGCCGCCTTGGCGAGCGACGCGGCGTCGCAGAGGCTCGTCTGCGCAGTGCTTGCGTTACTGAGCGCGTCGCTGTTGTGGGTGTTCCAGCTCTGGGCCCACGCCGGACTGGGCGCGTGGCCCGTGGCCTCGACGTAGGCGGGGAGGACGCTGTCGGCCAGGCCGTGGAGCGTGCTGCAGCGCGTGACATGGCGGCGGGCGTCCTCTAGGAGCTTGGCGGCGGAGACTCCGGCGGGGTCAGGTCCCACGTAGCCGTCGGCCACGGCCACGCGCCTCGCGCTCAGTGCGTCGCGCTGCGCCTGGAGCTTGGCGATGGCGAGGTTGATTAGCCTGACGGCTTCGTCCAAGGCGCCGGCCTTCAGGAGGGTGACCGGCAACGTCCGCAATATCTCCCGCCACTCGTTCGCCATTGCCGCCGCGTGCCGATCTCTCTCTCTCTCTTTCTCTCCGCGAGCGTGCTGTGGAATGTGGAGGGAAGCAGGTAGGAGAAAGACGACGGGGAATGTGGAGGAAGGGGATTTATTGAGAGGTGAAAGTGTGGTGCTTTTTACAGTGCCTTCGGAGGGAAGCAACTTGGATTTGTTTTTGAAACGAGGCAGCAACTTGGCAATCACTGCTTTGTTTTATCACTGACAGGCATGTCCCACTCAGGATTAAAGATTTTTCACCGCTCGTAACTTTTCCTGTCGTTTTGTTCGGCCCGCGCGAGGTAAAAAGTCGGTTACGGCCGCGGGGCCCACCTCGGCAAGCTGGCTATTTCACAGCACGCCGGCCTCCGAAGCGCAGCGAAATCCAAACCACCGCAGCGAGCGAGCGAGAGAGACAGAGAGAGATGGCGGCGGCGGAGTCGTGGCAGACGCGGTTCCGGGAGTTGGTGGTGGAGGCGGAGGGCCGCTGCCACCGCCGCATTCGCTGGAAGATCGTCAACGCGCGAGCGTACCTCGTGGAGCCGATGCGCGCGGCCGCGACCGACGACGTGTGGGTCATCCTCCAGCTCGCGGAGCAGGCGCTTGAGGACGCGGCCGGCAACCTCGCCGACCTGACGTCCCTGCTGGGGACCGCCAAGGAGCTCGCGCGGCGCGGCAGCACCGGCGACGCGCCGAATCCGCTCCCCCTCATCCTCGGCCTCCCCGACATGCCATCCGTGCAGCGGAACGCTTCGCGGAATGCCCGGGACGCCAGGATGCTCGCGACTGAAGCGTACCACGCCATGGAGCTGTGCTGCGACTCCAGTGGCGAAGGACGGCCCAAAATTTAGGTATGGCGGAGTAAAAAACATCTATCATTATTTATTTGCAGTCATGGGTGTGGGGGGAGGGGGGGCAATTGCCCCCCATCCCACCAGGTAAGATGTAGAATTTGTTTAACATAATTTTGAACATGAATATGCAAGTTTCAGTTGCCCAAAGTAGTTAATTCATAAATATCGTCAAAAACTCACTCCAAGTGGTTACAAGCACAAATTGATAAATTCATTAAGTTAGTCTAAACTCTCTGAATCCCTGAATAACAGTGATTTGTGCTCAATGAATAGGAATGATTTCTCGCACTTAGAACATGCTCTATCTAAAGTAAAGACATCGGTATGACAATAAGTACGGTAAAAATCTAAATGTCAAATAAATCTTATGATAACACTCTTATTTGGTTCATTGATATAATATAGTCATCGGTTCAACATCTCATCTTGATTTCGTTTGAAGCAGGAAACACTTTGAATTTTTTCCAAATAAATATTATTCTGACTAGTTTTATTCAATGTAAGACAAGTTCCCAAGAAAAATTCATACAAAAATAACCAAGACAAGACAAATTCAGAAACAACTCTGAAGATAGCTCATTTAACCAATGGTCAAAATCAGTGGTAATACAGTCTATTGCAAAATAGAAGATCTGCACACTGTAAAAATAATCAGCAATGACCTAATGTCTTCCCTTTTTCTTAATTTACCCCCATTTTGTTACCATTTCATTAAAACTTGGAATTATGATGTCATTTTCTATGCAAATTGATATCTTTCAAGGAGGTCTCAACCATCATTTTTTCAATTGAGCAGACGTGCCCTCACATTTTTAACCAAAGACATTTCCTGAACTAATACAATTGAAATTATAGATCAGTAAAATATACAAATCGAAAGTATCATAAAACATAATCCATCAAATATCTAGATGTTGGTTTTGGCCACCTCATAAACTGGCAAAATACTCTCCAGTCCTACTTAATACCGCACTTAGAACATTGTTTATAGTCGGGTTATGTTACATTGAGAATTAGTTGATTTTGGATTAGACTAGACCTAGTCCCTCCTTTCGGAATCAGTTTTGTGCAGTGTTGACTACGACAAGTATAACTTTCTAATAGAGTATATGGTTTGTTTTTTATGTACGACCACTCAAATTGTTCAGAAAAATACATGCATACTAATGTTTTTTGTCAAAAAATAAGGTAGGGCGGCCGCCCTACCTTGCCCTACCGGGAGCTCCGCCCCTGCTGCTGTCCATCCGCCACCTGCTGCACTACCCGCTTCTCCCTGGCGTGGACGACGCCATCGACGGCCAGCGTCTCGAGGCCCACAGGTTCCTCACGACTGCCAAGGAGAAGATTGACAGCTGCGCCGCGCTGATTGCCCGCGCCCGAGACGATGTGTCCGGCGCCGCCGACTGATGGTACCGTGCGACTTCATCATTAGTTGTTCGTCCGTCGCTTGCGTTCTCTTGCCGTATACCTGCGTCGCTTGTTGTTTTTTCCTGCATGCTCTTGCGTATTGAGAGTTTGAGACTGTGATTCAACTATGATCCGTTGCTGCTTCTACCTGAATTCTAGTATGAATGGTGGAAGCACTTTTACCAATTCTTACATGCATATGTCAATGGTTTTGTTGGTTGATGCTCGTTGATCTAATTGGGACTACAGCTACTTTGTATTGTTAGGACCATGGGTTATTGTTCAGGACCGGGTTGATATTTCATCAAAGCAGTGTTAGTATTATTACTAGATTCTCAATTCTGCTTGAATGCTGTGGGACTTGAGCTAGTTCTGTGTGGCCGTGCACGATGTTTGAGCACGATGGTAGTACTAGTTTGGTTACTTGCTTCAGTTAGATGGGAGAGTGGGCCGGGTTTCTTTAGATTTTAGAAACTGAATTTACGCAGTTTGCCTTAAGAGATGTAATTTCGATCTTACCTACGATCACTTTTATGCTACCTAAAGATTGAATACTGAATAAGCAACACAAGAAGTTAATTATATTGCCTTTTTTTGTGCATATATACTTCACTACGGGAAAATCGATCTTTGCCGTGTCTACAAAATACACGGCAGCGACAGTGCGGAACATGGCAAAGTCTTTGCCGTGTGTATACACATGGCAAAACGTATACGACACATATCGTCATGGCAAAGAAATTTTGCCGTATGATTTTAACAAATACACAACAAAATCCGTTTCCATGTGTTTTTTCCACCCCGCAACCAAGTAAAGTAGGTAGACGACGGCAGAGCAGCTGACGGCACGGTTCCGGTCAGTTTGCCGTGTTCCGAAAAAACACACGGCAAAGGGCATGTCAGTGTTCGGTGTCCCGCAGCAAAACATACGACAATATGACAGGGCCTTTGACACACGACAATATGACACGGACACAGAAATATGGGCACTTTATACAATATATGTTTATAGACGATATACCTTTTTGTCAATGATTTTTTTTGTAAGTTTTTAAAACTCAAGTTTATCATTTTTCATAGCAACTACTACACATAAAAATACTCCATGCCAAATGACTTCTCTTTTGAGTGCTTTTTTTCACTTTCTTAGAGTTTTTCGGAAAATGGTCAAAATGGCCACCATGACTATTCATTGAAAGGGGTCGAAGTTTTCAAAACTATCGACGGTTTTTGATATAATCACTACTTGTGTACCTAAGAACTTTTTTTGTAGAAAACAAGAGCAAACTATCACACAACTATAGTTCAAATTTGAATTAATTTCACAAAATCGGCATACAGTCATTAAAAAAGGCGAAATTAGGTAGAAAGCAAGAATATTAATAATATTTATCGATTATCTATCGAACATGGACTACTGAGTGTGAAAATTGGATTGGTGCCATTTTGCACCATATTGTTTGTACTTGCTTCACAAAAAAGTTATTTTTGGCACTTAGAAAATGAGAAATGATATTTCTAAAAATAATTCAAAAATCAGTTTGGAACCAATGTTTTCCATACCAAGATACACATATTTGTTAATTATGGGAAATTTAGCACAAATTATGGAATGGGAATGGCCATACCTTGGTCATTTGGTTTGAAACTTCTACATCTTTATAGATGAGAGATCATTTTTGAAGCCATACCTTGGGATTTTTCTGAAAAGTTTGTCAATACTCAAGTTAATCATCTTTCATAGAAACTAGTACAGATAAAATGACTCCATTGCAAATGATTTCTTTTTTTTTTTGACTATTGTTTTCCCTTTCCTTGAGTTTTAATTTTTGGGAAAATGGTCAAAATGGCCAGCATGGCTATTTGTTGAAAGGGTTCGATTTTTTCAAAAATATCGACGATTATTTCATTTAATCACTACTTTTGTACCTTAAATGATTTTTTGAAAACCTTCAAAGCAAAAAATCACATACTTTTAATTCAAATTTAAATAACTTTTGGAACATCAACATAGTCATATAAATAAGATAAAATAAGTAGAAAGCAAGAAAATTCATAATATTTTAGTATTATCCATCACAATAGGTACCACTTGGTGTGAAAATTGGATTGGTGTCATTTTGCACCAACAATTTTGTACTTGCTTAACAAAATAATGTAAAATAACGGCATGTTGTGTGTTTTTCAAATACACACGGCAAATCTTTGCCGAGTGTTTTTTTTGGACACATGCGAAGGGCTTTGCGTTTCTTTCAGACACACGACAAAGTATTTGTTATAACGGCCCTGAAAAAGAGTGGCACGTGTCTTGGGTTGTTGTTGTGCGTGGTGTTTTGTATTGTGTATTTGTGTTTTCCTGTATGTTAGCCGTGTATAGTTCTTTGCGAGGTATTTTACTTAGATTTTGCCGTGTCGTTTTCTTTGCCGTATATTTTTCGCGGAGGATACCGTGCACCGAAACTTTGCTGTATTTATTTCCGGTCAGACATGGCAAAGTCTGTCTTTGTCGTGTTCTAGAGAACAGAACACATGGCAAAAGAGCCGACCACACATCAACGACAAATTTCTCGTAGTGCTTCTTAATTACTTTGTAGGTACATATGCTGATCCAGTAGTAAACATGTTCCATCAAAAAAAGTAACAAAACGTGTATTTTTGGACTTCCATTTGTTCTTGGTCTGTGTAGGCCTCCAGTGACCTCTAACTTATATTCTTCTCCAAGTGTTATACACATACTCTTGTGGCATCTAACATTTTTTTTCTTGGTCTATGTAGATGCATAGTCGAGTGGCATCTAAATGTGGATCTGTGAAAGACGGCAGAAAATCCAGACCCCTGATGATGAGCACACTAGTAGGAAAAGGCCTTTTAGTGGCGCACCAAAAAGCCTTTCTGTGGCGCATGGTGGGTGCGCCACTAAATCCTCGCCACAAAAATATTATTTCTGTGGCGCACGGCCCATGCGCCACAGAAAAGTGCAAGATTCTGTGGCGCACCCCCAAGTGCATGCGCCACAGAAATATTTTTGTGGCGCACCCCGCTACCATGCGCCACAAAAGTTTTTTTGAATTTAAAAAAAAGGGCGGCCAGATCTAGATCTGGCCGCCGGAATTTCGCCAGAATTTCGAAATTTCGCCGGAATTTGGCCGGAGCTCGTCGGAGGCCGTGGTGCCCGTGGCCATGGCCGTAGGTGGCTTGGCCGGAGGTGGGTGGAGGAGTGGGTCGCCGGAGGTGGGTGGGTGGAGGATGGGGGTCGCCGGAGATGGTGGAGGAGGAGAAGGATGTCGTCGGAGGAGGTCGCCGGGGTGGAGGAGGAGGTGGAGGTCACCGTCGCCGGAGGTGGAGGTGAAGGTCGCCGTCGTCGTCGCCGGAGGTGGAGGTGGAGGTTGTGGAGGAGGTCGTCGTCGCCGGAGGTGGTGGAGGAGGTCACCGTCGCCGGAGGTGGAGGAGGTTGCCAGGGTGGTGGAGAAGGACACCGGAGGTGGAGGTGGAGGAGGAGAGAAGAAGTGGAGGAGAGGAGAGGAGAAGTGGAGGAGAAGTGGAGGAGGGAGGAGAAGGGGAGAGGAGAAGTGGAGGAGAGGAGAAGTGGAGGAGAGAAGGAGAGAAGGGGAAAATAGAGGGAGAAGGAGGGCTTGGGCGGGATTCAAATTTCGAATCCCGCCCAACAATTCTGTGGCGCACCAACCACCGTGCGCCACATAATTTTTTTTTTCAATTTTTTTATTTTTTTGATTTTGTAGAAAAAAATCTTCTTTTTGAAATAACTTTTTACTCTTTTCGAATTTCCCGAATCTGAGAAAAATTCACCGGGTAAACCCGGGTGAAATCGAGCTCCTTTTTTCTCACGATTTTTTTGATATATTAAACGCATTTTTTCGACATCGTACGCAAAAGTTATGCCCCTGCAAAGTTTTTTTTTTTCTGTTTTTTGCAAAAAAAGGTCAAAATTCATATTTCAAAATTTCTATACCAACTAGACACTAAAACGAAACTACATGTCAAATGATTTTATTTTTTGAACTTTTTATCATTTTCTTTTCTTGTTTACAGAACTGAAAAGGCGATCCACGGGGGGGGGGGGGGGGGGGGGGGGCATGCGTGAGAGGGAAAAAAATCTGTGGCGCACCAGGCCATATGCGCCACAGAATTGTCACTTTCTGTGGCGCACCAGGCTACATCCGAAGTGCTTTAACTCTCTTACATCTACCCTCTCTTCCAATCAAGTATCTAGAGAAGGTAGCGAGCCTTTTGAGGTATGGCCTGATAGCGCCTTATAGTCTTGACCCGAATGCTTGAATTTCTGACCTCACTGGTCTCAATAAATAGACTTTCCTATCCTCTTAAGGTTCTCTATGCCCTCAGACATTGATTGCTATACAGAATTTAGCATAAAGTATTTGAATATTGATTATTATTATGAGGCTGAGAGAGCAAGTAACTTAATGAAGCAAGACTTCGAAGAAAAGGTTGCGCCACAGAAATGTCACTTTCTGTGGCGCACCAGGCCATGTGCGCCACAGAAAGTCACATTTCTGTGGCGCACACTCCCCATGCGCCACAGAAAGTCACATTCTGTGGCGCACATGGCAAGGTGCGCCACAGAAAGTGACATTTCTGTGGCGCATATGGCCTGGTGCGCCACAGAATTTTTTTTTTTGTGGCGCATGGCTACTTGGTGCGCCACAAAAAGTGATCCACAGAAAGGCACTTCCCTACTAGTGGCAGGGTGAGTTGGCCTCCGATCCGGTGTTGAAAATAGGATATGAGGTCTCCCCGGCCGATGTTTTTTATCACATGATATCCAGTCTTACAGGGCTGGTGGCTATCGTCAACGTCTCTTGGTTGGGTTTTTTCAACGTTAAGATGTGGACCAGGTGTGGTACTCTTCTTGTCAATGATGGCGAAGGACTCGGGTGCTTTGTTAGTTTAAAGTGAAATCGGTATGTTGCTTTTATGCGTTTCAAATATGTGTATACTATTATTAAGAATCAAGTAATGTATTCTACGGGCGTACATCGTAAAAAAAACTTGTTACCTTCAATTTATTCTTTAATTTACTTATGTTCATACATGAAAATTGTTTTTTGATCTCTTTCTTACTACATAAGATTTCCTTTTTAACAAATGTTGGCATATTCTAGATTATCAACATATGTTGACTCAAAATTTCCTTCTGCTTCATCTATTTCTTACTTAGATTACTAACCTATGACTGCGGTTCCCACATGTACTTTCATCAATTGGATACTTATGATCATTATGCAAATTTAAGGCATGGCTTCAAAGAATATGCACTTCTTCAAGAATGTATGCTTTAGAAATTGGAGATGGTCCCTCCGCGTGTCGGTTACCGACTTACCGTCATTGACGGTGGAGGCCGGCCCTCCCGCGTGCCAGAGGTGCCGCGGCCTCTAGTCACGGATCATCTTTTTCTATGTGCAGGCCTCTCTTCTCTAGCCGTGGAGTGACATCGTGAGCGGCTTCATAATCGTGGTGGCGCTGGGTGGTAGGCGGTAGTGCTCCAGAGCATTTGGGGATGCTGGGGTTGGGAGAAATCCCAGTCGGCTTGTCTGGTAGCGCATGAGCGTGCCGCCAGTTAGGTGTTCCCCCCACTGTATCGTGTACCGGGGGGAACCCTAGGCAGCAGCGTCGTCATCGTCGTATTCCTTCGTGAAGGTGTTGTTTTGGTACCGGCTCTTAGAGCATCTCCACCGGGGGCCTCCAAACGACCCCCAAAGGCCCATTGGGGGTCCGGACACCGAAAACCGCCACCAGCGGCACCCCCCAAAGCCTCGCCCCGAGCGATTTTGTGTCCGGCACCCCCTAGAGGGCCTCCAAACTTGGAGGCCCTCTCGGGGGTGCCGGACATGGGGGCGGACATGGCCCTGACAGCGGTGGCCCGCCCGTCATAGACACAGAGCGTCGTGCCCGTGTTAATGAAGGCGCGCAGGAGGCCGTTCCGCCGTGTTAATGGCGGTCAGTCGCCGGGCAGTTTCCCAGGCGACTGATGATTGGACTGGACGGGAGGCGAGGCGACGAGACGGCGGCGGCAGGCCTGACTGCACGGTCGCATTAACGCTGGCGACAGCGTGCGCGGCAGTCCACGCATCGGCGTCGCGGCGTTCCCACGCAACGCATTTACGCCGGCGCGGATGCTCGCACACCGCCCAGCTCCCCCGCCGTGGCCATAAAATGGCTCTCTGCACTCTCTCCTCTCCACACCTCTCTCTTCTCTCCCTCTCCCACACACTCTGCCTCCCCGTCGGCCACACCCTCTACATCCCATCCATGGCGAACAACTGGGAGTCGGGCAGCGGCAGCAGGCGCAGCGGCCGGACGATCGGCACGGAGGAGGCGTGGGACATGTACCGCCTCCTGGTGCCGCCGGACTCGCGTCTTCCCTCGGGGTGGCGCACGTCCCCCCACGGCGGCCTCCCCGTGCCGGCGCTGCCAGAGACGCCGGACCAGATCCGGCGCAACATCGCTCGTCGCCGGTCCTGGCTGACCCCGCACGAGCGCACCCTCCCCGAGTACGACGACAACAACTGGGAGCGTGGCTGCGGCGGTTCGAGCGCGAGCAGACCGAGGCGCTCGCGTTCTACGACGACCCGACACGTTCATGCCGACACAACGCGGAAGGCTGCCATCGGTGGTGGGAGGCCACCGGCCACACCGTGGACTCCGCCATCGCCGCCGTGCACCAGCACGCAAGGGCTGGGAACACCACCCCGTTGCATCTGCTGCCCGTGCGGCCACGGCGCCAGGACGAGCGGCAGCAGCGCCGCAGCTGCCGCCCGGTGAAGGAGGAGCCACTGTCGCCCCCGCGACGTGGAGGAGGTGGCGGCGGCATCGTCATCCGCGAACGCCGCGAACAACGGCGTTCACCACCACACGGACGCCTCTACCTACGCTGCCCTAGAGCCAGGACGCCGCCGCTTCCCGTGGAGACGATCCCGTACGGGTACGCCGTGCCGTCCCCGCTGCGGAACGAGCACGACGGCGACTCGCCGGGTTCCTGGCCGCCATCGCGGACTCGGTGACCACCATCGAGCGCGACAGCCCCGACTACATGGCCGCAATGGCCACGTCGGTGGCAACGGCGGCCTCGTCCTCCTCCGGCGGCGCCTTCTGCAGCCGTGCACCGCGTCGCCAAGACGGCGCGTCCACCAGTCGAGGCGGATCCGGCTCCTCCTCCGCCTACGTCGTGGTCGACGACGACGGCAGCGGCGATGACAACGACGAGGCGTGGCTGGAGGCCAACTTCAGCGACTAGGCTAGGGTTTAGGGTAGGGTGCCTAGGCCGCCGTAGTTCAAATTTCATTCAAAATCTTTGTAAAATATAACAAATATGAATGAAATTTGAACTTTTTAAATTTTACTGCAATCTATTTTGAACGCCCCCGAGGTGTTCGACAATTTGCTCGCCTTTGGGGGGTGGGCCTTTGGGGTGCGCCGCTGTGGAGGGCCTCCAAATGTTGGGCGGACACATGTCCGGCACCCCCCAATTGGGCCTCCATTGGGGGGTGCCGGACACGATTTTGGAGGCCCCCGGTGGAGATGCTCTTAGGAGTACAAGGAGCATGTTGGGGGTTGTCCGGTGGGCGCAGCCGTCTCAGAGCTTGTTCGATTTTGTCAATCCACCGGTGTGAGCATTTGTTTCTTTTGTAATTTCTCTTTCTTTTCTTTTGGACGTGGTTTGTGTTCTTGCCGCCCCAAGGCCTATCGTCGGTTGTATCGGTTGTTTGCTATATTTATTTAGCGGGGCGCAAGCCTGTTTCGCGAAATTGGAGATGGTCATTCCATCCAAATTCGAGGAACTCTTCTCTCAACTCGTGACTATGTGCATTTCTTTTGCCAAGTATGCACACACAGTGAACCACACAATGTCAAATTCGCTCATGTTCTGAAACAGATTAATGAGCAGCTCGCTAATAGTACAACCAATACAGTATGGCTTTATAAAATATATTATTCAGTCTACCAAAATTTATACGTGTAAATGAGTAAATATATGTGTGTTCCAAGGGACAATCTTCTTGGCTTCCAAGATATCATTCTGAAGCCTAGACATATTATCTTCTATATCTAAATAGGAATGACCCACTAAAAGGAATTCTCTCAACATGCAAGGTGTCCGCCTCATCAAACATTTCTAAGCAATAATAAGTTGCCACATGTCTTCAAATCTGCCATCTCAGCTGCCAGTTTCAGACTAGAACCGTCAGTTTTCAGCTTAGTTTCCTGATGGACTGATTCCACCAACGAAATACATGCAACACCATTTATCTTCTCATTCTGAAACCGAACAGCCAACCTGCATGCATTTCCATTAGAAGAGACGAGTAGTCATTCTAACTTCACATTAAACAAGCCGCTCCACCTCCCTCCCCACTCACTATATATTCTTGCCGTCAAACTTTTTCTTCTCTTAATTTTCTCCTCTTCTTCTCCTCACTTTACAATATTCCAGCCGTGTGATGGCATATTCGACCTAAGTTTTATCTTATTTTCTCATATAATTTTGATCTTTGTGGTTCTGCAGCCGACCTCCATTCAAGAATCAAGATCAACGCTGCCACCCATGGATGCCTAATGCCTGTGTGCCGCCGGGGCCATGCTCCTTCGCCTGCATAGCTCATATACAGCTTCTACCACCATAGGTGTTCATCTCCTCCTGAAGCCAGTTCCCAACCTGAAGCCCAAATCGAAATTAGATGTGAGAAACAGCAACTTGAAGCATCCCACGCTCCTTTAAGGTCTCTGTCCCCTGTATTTTGTATTGACATACTACATATTTCTTCATCCTGTGTAAACTATATAAGGATTGCAAATATTTCGGTGGACCCTTGATTAATTTTATGTTCAACATGTTTCTGCACATGCAGTGTGTCTCTGATAGTTTGATTATATACATGAGTATTTTCCTTCACTTTTTCTATTGTGTGTGTCAAACAAAAAAAAGAAGCCTCTGAAATTCTTATCGAATTATATGACATTTATCCTATACATAGATACTCTACGGTCATATGTGTTTTGTCCCATAATTGACACTGAATTGGAATAATATTTTATTATTATTCGGCCAAGATTTTGTTTACCCCTGTGCTTGCAGAGTGGAGCAACGTACATTCAACATATCAGCTCTTCTTCGTCTTATTCAGAAAGAATCAGATTCAAGAGTGTGGATTGACGCTCTAGAATAATTTACTTAGTTTTCAATGAGAGTAATATGGCTTAACCATTTGATATATGTAAGTTCCAATTGCTTAATAGAGTTATTTGAGAACGGAAACAAGGAATTATCTGTAGTGTTGCAAGTTGAAAAATGCTGAAACGTACTGAAGTAGTTTATGCACTATCTGTTTCCTTGCTTCCCACTGTTCTACCCATCGTCAGTATTGCGCTTCATTATTCTTCAATATTATGATTCCCAAGATGGGTAGCCAGTTGCCCTCTTTCCTTGAGTTAAGTCGGTCGAGTTATTCATCTTATATTTATAGAAGATCCCTTCTTTCACACTGACTTCCCATGGTGCTTGGTGCCCTGATGGTATGACATTGCCTCATAGTGCACCATTGTGGGGATTTAGCATATCTGAAATTTTGGGAACAGGTACGTACTATACAACAGACAACTTTGGGAATTTATCTGAAATGATCCTATTATATTGACGAAAAGGTGTGACAACGAGCAATACCCCGCCGTGGTTGATCTCAATTATCTATGATCTGTAAATTCAATAGATTGCTATTTCAAACTCATGAGATATTTATGCGATTCAGTACAAGTTTCTACAAGGTACTTACCACATAGTAATGTTTGGGTTTGCATACTCCATTACACAATTTAGTATATTATCATTTTTTCCTAATTCCGCAAAGATAATTTAGCATGTTCCCGCAGCAACGCGCGGGGCACCATCTAGTTCTTCACAAGAATGCTGCCCCGGTCCGAGGCAGATTCTAGTGCCTTTGCGTTGAAGAGATTTGCTTCCTGAACTTCTATTCCGAATTTGAAAGATGCTTGACCAAAAACTCAGAAGAGACATCTTTCTTTGGTCCTTGTATATCAGTAAAGCTGGCTGCAGTGGCATACCTTCCATATTGTGATCTGTGTGATCCAGCAGCACTATAGTTCAGAGGCTTCATTTCATGACAGTTGCCCTTATCATTTTGAAGTGCTGCATTGAGGCCAGATGTGGCAACAATAACCGCCAAAGAGGCAAGCTCGTCTTCACGAAGGGCTTTTATTCTTACAAGCATAATGTTCGATGATCAGTGGTTTGTTCTACAGTAGATTAAAAGAACAAACACACAGAGCTAACAGAGTAAAAGCACAAACGTTCGCAGTCCATTCTTCAGCCACAGAGTCTGACGGCTGGTTGACGAATCTGGTTACATCAGATAATGCGAATTTGTCACCCAGAATCCAGCGCAATTTACGTACACCAGCCGAAGTGGAAACGTACTCCTACGTGTTCATTCAGAAAACAAATCGCAGATCCTACAACATCCTAAAGAAATCACAGAAGCACCTGCAAAATTCTGTCGCTGCTGGAACGAACAGAGGCTTACTAGGGATCCATTTGGTTTTTTCCCTGGCCGCGAGCGCTCAGGCAAGACGCAGAAAACTCGAGGCGCCCAAGAACTGCTGAGAAAGGGTGACCTGCATCGTCGACACATGGTAACCCGCCTGGTATACCTCGTAGATGGCTTTGTTCTGGAGCTGCTCGGCCGCCAGAAACCAAGCGGTCTGGATGATGTCGCCCTCCGGGAGCGCCCGGCCAATTCGACGGCGTCCTGGGCCGCCTTGGCGAACGACGCGGCGTCGCAGATGCTCCTCTGCGCAGCGTCGGCGTTCCTGAGCGCGTCGCGGCTGTGGTCGTCCCAGCTCTGCCGCATCTCCGCAGTGGGTACGAGGTCCATGCTCTCGACGCAGATGGGGAGCTGGGTATCGACCAGGCGATGGAGCGTGCTGCAGCGCTTGATGCGGCGGCGGGCGTCCTCTAGGAGCGTGGCGGCGGAGACTCCGGCGGAGTCAGGTTCCACGTAGCCGTCGGCCGCGCCCACTCGTCTCGCGCGCAGCGCCTCGACCTGCGCCTCGAGCTTGATGATGGCGAGGTCGATCAGCCTGCCCACGGCTTCCTGCGAGGTGCAGGCCTCCATGAGAGCGTCCCGCAAGGTCAGCGCCATCTCCCGCCACTCGTCCGCCATTGCCGCCGCGTGCCGATCTCTCTCTCTCTCTCTCTCTCTCTCTCCTCTCTCTCTCTCTCTTCTTTTTCTCTCTGCTGTGGAATGTGGAGGGAAGCAGGTAGAAGAAAGACGACGGGGAAGGAACTGGAGGAAGGGGATTTATTGGGAGCTGGCAATTTCGGAAGAAAATCTTATGCGACCAGGTCGCACAGTCCAGTTCGGTGGACCAACTCCCACGCGTGACACCTGGCATCCGAATCTCAAAGCATATCCTGTTCTTTCCAGTTCTTTTTCCTGCGATTCCTTCCTGCACGCAGCCGGCCAGCTTGTTATCGAGAAACAGCTCCGGAACGCCGCCGTAGCTGTAAGCCGTCAGGTCAGGGGCCGTCGGGACGCGTCCAGCTTCTTGACGCGAGCTCGCCGGAGAAGCCGGCCGACATCTCCGCAACGCCGCCGTAGCTGTAAGCGGTCAGGACGGGGCCGTCGGGACGCGTCTAGGTTCTTGACGCGAGCTCGCCGGAGAAGCCGGCGTCCCCAAACATGTCGAGGCAGTTGCTTCTGGAGGGTATGAACGTGAGTTGGGCGAGGAGGGAGCGGGCGGCCAGGAGCGTGCCCTGCAGGCTGCCTTGGTTGATGGCAAGCTAGCCGGAGCTGGAAAGAGATGGCGGTGGTGCGGCGCCATTGATGCAGGCACCAAATCGACAAGGAATTAGGGGATCAATTTAGGGCGGATGCATTGAGATTCGGATGTCAGGTGTCGAGCGTAGGAGTTGGTCCACCGAACTTGGCCGTGCGACCTAGTCGCATAAGGTTTTCTTCCGGCAATTTCAGAGCACGCCGGCCTCCGAAGCGCAGCGAAAGCATTCGGAAGAAAATGCTATACGACCTGGGTCGTACGCTCCCAATGGCTAGACCAAGTCGTGCATCCTCCTCGAAATAGGCTTTCGCCCCGCTTTATAAATAAAGCAACCGCCCACAAGCATACAAAGATCCAGTCACAAGTTCAAAAAAAAAGAAAAACAACAAGTCTGGGGCCACAGCACAAAGATGCCCAAAGCTAAAACGAGACGATACAACTCCACATGGGAGTAACTCAGTGGCTGGATGACGCAGATGGAAGGCGTGCCGCCCTCAGAAGCTTCTGTCTACAGAGCGGGTGTCACTGCTGCAAAAATGCCAAGAATTTGAAAACGGAGTCAGAGGCACGCCTCAGAAAGACACAGCGCCGGTGGTCAGCGACACAGCGAGCAAGGGAGTTGCGCCACCGTGCCACCTAGGAACGTGGTCGCGGACGGCGGAGGAGAACAGCAAGCGTCAGTCAAACACGGCGACCAGAATATTTGCAGCGCCGTCGAAGAGAGGTAGCACGCAAGGTACAAGAATGCGATTTGGAGAAGAAGAGCTCGCCAGACTGCTCCAAGATTCTTTTTGCCAGGTGTCGGATGCACGACTTGGTCCAGCCATTGGGAGCGTACGACCTAGGTCGTATAGGATTTTCTTCCCAAGCATTCATCAGAAATCCAAACCCACCTGGCACCCATCGAGATAGAGAGAGAGATGGCGGCGGCGGAGGCGTGGAAGACGCGGTTCCGGGAGTTGGTGGTGGAGGCGGAGGGCCGCTGCCGACGCCGAACCGCCTGGAAGATTGTCTACGCGCGGGGTACCTCGTGGAGCCGATGCACGCGGCCGCGGCCGATGACGTGCGGGCCATCCTCCAGCTCGCGGAGCAGGCGCTCGAGGACGCGGCCGGTAACCTCGCCGACGCGATCTCCTGGCTGGCAAGCGCCAAGGAACTCGCGCGGCGCGGCGGCACCGGCACCGGCGACGCGCCGGATCCTATCTCCCGCATCCTCGGCCTCCCGACATCACAGCCGTGCAGCGGAACGCATCGCGGAATGTCCGCCTCCTGCTGCACTACCCGTTTCTCCCTGGCGTGGACGACGTCATCGACAACCAGCGCGTCGAAGCCTACGGCTTCCTCACGACTGCCAAGGAGAAGGTCGACGAATTCGCCGCGCTGGCCGCCCGCGCCCTAGAGGATGTGTCCGGTGCCGCCGGTTGAGGGTGCCGTGCGACTTGATCGCTAGTTTTTCGTCCGTCGACTGCGTTCTCTTGCCATATAGACGTGCCTGCGTGAAATGTCTCGTGTTTTTTCCTGCAGGTTGAGATTTTGAGACTGTGATTCGACTATGATCCGTTGCTGCTTGCATGCTTCGACCTGGATTCTAGTTTTTTTTTTTTTTTTTTTCACCTGGATTCTAATATGAATGGTGCAAGCACCTTTTTTCAGTTCAGGTCGATGCATATCCTAATGGTTTTGTTGGTTGATGCATATCTGGGAGTACAACTACTTTACTAGTATTGTCAGGACCATGGGTTAGTTCAGGACCGGATTGATATTTCATCAAGAACAATTCATCAAGAACAAAATACTTTTATTAGATTCTGAATTCTGCTTGAATGCTGGGACTTGAGCTAGTTATGTGTGGCCGTGCACGCATGGATGTTTGAGTCAAAGCATGATAATGCTATCTTATTTGTAAGGTTCGATCTGTTCCTCAAGCTGTCATGCAGCCACGCCCACGCAGCGTGTTGACGGGACAATCGCAGTACGAAGTTCTTGATGGACAATCGTAGTACTACTACTAGCTAGGTTACTTGCTCAATGATCACTTTTTGCTACCAACAAAGATTGAAGACCGAATAAGGAGCACAAGGAGTTATAAATTTTCTTTAACCACTGTTCTTGTGCATATGTTGATCAAGTACTAAACATGTACTTTTGGACTTCGTTTTTTCTCGAGCCGTGTAGGCGCATTGTCTAGTGGCATCTAACTTATACTCTCCTCCAAGTGTTAAAAACATGCAGATGTCAGGTTCTACCTTTTCAAAAAAGATGTGTTACACATAGCATGTTAAATAATGACTTAATAAAAAGTCGAGAGAATGTAAGGATTAACTTGGAGGTGTTATATTTGGAACACAAGGGCATATATGTCGGTCAACTCTATCTAAGGATGTAACCAGATCGGATTGGATCGTATTTTGGTTCTACCATATCCTATACCACATTCTTTAACCGGATTTGGAGCGGAGCGGATAATAACCGGATGCGGATTCGGAGATGAATATATATGATTGTGGATTCGAGAACGGAAATGGAGCGGATTCAGAGCGGCAACAAAATTAATCAAATAGATAAGCGCATAAGTATATTGCCAAACCATACAACCAAAAATAATTGTTCAATAATCTAGTAATTAACAAAGTTGTACTCCATACTCTTTACAATGACTATTTAAGTGAGTTGTTGTTCAACTCACGAACTCGACAACTGACTAACTTCATAAGATTAGACAATTCGGTTGAAAATCGGATTCTTCGGATTAAAACCATCGGATAATCCTATTTAAATTTCGAATAATCCATATTTAGAGTTATTTAACATACCATATACGGGTGTCAAGTTCGGAATCAGATATCCTTATTCGAATCAAATACGGTGCGGAAATTATCCTATCTTTTTATACCCCTAACTCTATCTAACCTCTCTACGTGGGACCATTCTCATCAATAGATATGGCCATACTCTAGGACGGGCTTCCCAACACACCAATCCAAGCTTGAGATCGAATCGGCCTTCCCGACACACCAATCCAAGCTTGACTCCAAACGGCCTAGCACAATTTCCTATTTCTAAGCATACTAGTTGAATGCCCGTGCGTTGCTACGGAATGACAAATGAATATATAATATCAAATCAGCAATCAAAATATTCTTTACTATTATCTCAAATGGCTCTCTTCGACTATGGCATACATCTTCATTCCCAAAACGGCAAGGTGTCATTTTTTATATTACTCTATATTACCAACAGCAATAACTTTCTTGCATCATTAATCATTCACACTTGAAGACACCAAAAAGCTCTTAATATGATTTTAGTTTAGCACCAGATTTTTTGAAGGAGAATAAATAGATAACGTACCAAAAAAGTATGAGAATATATATTTGGTGTTTCTTAAGGTATAATGAAGTGTCCGTGGTGTCTTCATGTCTTTTCCCCTTTCTCCTCTCCATGCCAATATTTTTATTGTCTCTGCAGCTCTTCCTGAATTCAGTTTTTGCATATTGCACGCTGCAATTCTTATTCCTCCTTGATGAGAGCAAGCTGGCTATCATACTTTGATACTTGAGATAAAAGATCCTTCACGCGCAGCTCTAACCACTCACGTCTCCACACATTGGGCGGACGTCATTCCTCCACTCGGCCCATTACCTTTTTTATTTCTGAAAGACAATTTAAATGTGAAGAAACTACAAAACTGAAGCAAATCAGAGGAATCATTATTCTTCTATATTTGTTTAGAGGAACATGCCATAGGCCCAGCTTTATATAGAAAGCTGGTTTGTCTTACAAATTCGAAAGCTGGGAACCACCAGCTTTACAAAACCGCACACACCAGAATAAAAGCACCCAGGATCTACAGAACAGATATCACGCTCCCTCAGAGCAACAAGTTTTGACAAAACACAAAACACCAGTAAGTAAAAACAGAGCACCCCAACTACGCAGCATCAACTCCTTCGTCTTCTCGCCAGGCTCCTGATCTTGCGTTTCACTTCCTCAATCACCCAGTCAAACACCTGCTGCATTCGATCCCCACACAGCGGTCACCAGGACTGTAAGACTGAAAACACCCGGAAGATTGCATCAGTCCGCTTCCTCAAAACCTTCCCCTCGAAAATTAGCTTATTCCGAATGGTCCATAAAGACCACATCGTAGGTGCAGCCCTAATCCACACGAAATTAAACGAAGGCTTCTCCTTATGCATGAAATCAAGTCCAGGATCAAATGTGGGGCATCATGCCAATCCACAGCTTCTTTGATCACCAGGCAAACAAAGTTTGCAAGAGGACACATAAAAAGCAAGTGCTCCCTAGTCGGTGGCCTGTCCTGGATCACCTGCCAAAGGAAAATTCGAATTTTCATAGGAATTTCCAGCTTCCAGATTTTCTGAAGCTGAATGTCAGAGACTCCATGAAACGCGAGCCAGCGATACAACATTCTCTCTTTTTTTTGTTACTTAAGCTCAGTTCAAATCCACAGCCAGCCCATTTTCCCCAACGCTTGTGGTTGCCATACCACTTGCCTACGCCACTAACATTTATCAATATAGAAGTACAGAGTAGAGGACAAAACTGATCAAATCAGAAAAATACTTAAATCCAAATGGCCAATTCTCTTGAGCTGCTTCCTACATTTGCATAGTTTCCTTGTATAATGTCAGCCCATGGGTGACATTAAAAAAGAACATTAGCTTTGGAATTTGTTTCAGTCTTATATACCAAATGCATACATATTTCATAAATAGTCTAATTATATGCTGCTAAATCTGACACTAATGAGAAACCATCGTCATGAAATGAAAAATGGATGGCTTCATATTCAAAGGTGATATAATTTTTTGTGGGATCCAAAGAAAATATGATTTGAGATTTGCTTTTGGTGCTGTAGAAATAATTAAGGAATGATGGGAGTGAATGAAATTTCGCAACTTCAGTTCCGAGTACTGTTCAAAATGAGCTCCATGCATGGTGAAAATACAATTGTTGCATTCCTGTAAAATTAATGAATCATGGAGAAATTAGGGGCATGAATAGCTAAGAGTGTCATATTCTGTAATGTAAAGAAAGAAAATTTACCTGACATCTGCCAGTTTGGTTTAACAACAGCTCATAAGATTGTGATGTCTCTTGGAAAGTTTCTCAAATACCACTTTTCATTATGTTAGGTACATAGTGCCTTTTTCCCATCAGTTAGTACGAAATAGCATTAAACTCTAATTAGCAATTATGCTTATCATGCAAAAAGGCTTTGATAGATCATTGCCAAAAATACTGTTTATGTACCATATATAAACGAATGCAGAAGAATGATTGATGCATGGAACACAACCCTATTGCAATGATTTTGTGTTGCCATTGGAGGCGATGCAGACCAATTTTTCTCTTCCCTGCAGCTCGTAATCTGATCAAGAGTATTGATGATCGTTGGGTATACCAAAAATCCATGGGCTGGCATTACCAATGAAGCCGAGTTATCAGATATGATTTAGAGACATCTAGGTAGCTGGCAAATCTTAACGGTCAAATGTATTAAAAAAATCGTAGTCCAAGCATCACACCTTGTCTTAATCTGATATTTGAACAGCATCCAAATCCTCTCCATAGTAAAACTATATGTAAAGATTTCCAATAAACATATGACTGAATTGTCAATAGAGAAGGCTGAGAAAATCTAATGCAGCATTGATATATCCCCTTTTCATGTTTTTCTTGGAACCATAGTGTCCACGTGAGAGTAGGATTAACACCTGCTAAATCCACCAAGGGTCCGAAAATATTTAGAGGTATTAGGTATCCAGTTTATGAACATGCACTTAGGAAACAGAAGGAAAATAATCTCGAGATTGAATGAGAAGGACATATATCAAGTCTCCAAACAAACAAAAGTTCAGAAAACTTATCTTATTTCTTTCTCTTGTTTCCAAGATCTATAGAACTGCTCTCATTTGCTTTCTCTCCCAAAATCAATATATGAAATCTCTAACCCCCCTGTAACTTCTTAGAAATGCTTCGCCGAGCTGCCTTAGTTCCATTGCAATGAAAAAAATGAGGGGCTTTCACCCCTTGCAGTGTTCATAAACAACCGTCATCAACTTGCATCATCCCAACACCAATGTGGTAAAGTTTGAATAACGAAGATGAACAATCCTGGAGGGAAAAAATCCAACTCTTACATGACAAAGCAATCTGACACTTAGAATTATGAAATGGATCAGGAACAAATGTGCTGCCTCTTGAACAAAGGGGAACTAACGTTGGGTGAACATCCAGTAGTCCAGCGTTCCACACCACCATGTGGGTGTGTTCGCGGGGACCCCTGGACGGACATAGACGGCAATTAGTCCGGATCTCCTCAAGTATTTTCTGTCTGTAACTGCACTTTTAATGGATCAATTAAGAACATCACATCGGATTAAATCGTAGAAATTTTGAGGAATTCAGCTCGTTGGCGAATTTTCCACCTGAAGCTTCATCACCAAGATCGAGGAGTCCTGGACCATGAGGCGGATCTGGTGGGCAACGAAGAAGGGCTCAACGGCGGGGAGTTTCCGGGATGATGGAGCAGGGCTTGACGAGCGGATTCCCGTGCAGCGCCGGATGTAGATCGACAGAGGGGCGGGGTCAAATGTGAGCAGGAGGTTGCGTCCTTGTGGTTGCTCTCCTTGTGGGATGGCGTGTGCTGGGCCGGGCCAAGTGATCATCCGAGATGGGCTGAGCGTGAATGGGCGATCGAGGGAAGGACGCGCGGGCAGACTTCGTCGAGGGAGAGATGGTTCGCTCGGTTACACGAACGACCAACCCCCATTTAATAGTAAAGATTATGAAATGAAGAGACAAAAGGACTAATTTCGGATAGGCTAGGCCAGGCCTGTTCATAGGAACCCTGATTTTTTTTTTTTTTTGAGATTTTCATAGGAACCCTGAATATGAAGCCATCCTACCCAAGAGGCATGTCGGGCTCAAATTATTGGCCCGATGGCATGGCTCTGCACGCCCAAGCCTGACATTTTCAGGTCGGATTGTCCATGACTAGGGCTACTACTAGTCACACACTATTATTTGGCCACATTCCTTTTTATTTGGTCATAGTATTAATACATACCTCCCTCTAGCAGGTAACTTTTCCACGTCATTTTCAAACCTAAACGGCCACACTTCTCCATAATGCATTTGTAGAGATTAGCGATTGCTCCAGCACCATGGGACTTTCCCTCTCTTCCATGAGATTTTTAACTTGTGCTTCACCACAAATGATGCCGCCTCTTCTCTCTTGCCGCCACAAGGTCTGATTCATCCTTAATATGAAGATCTTTAAGGTGTCAAGTCGGGTCCAGCCAATGTCCCACTTCTAATTCATTTGTGAATTTTTGGTCCAAAATTTTAAACTAAAATCCCCAAATTTAATAGAAGTGGGATGTTGGGGATCCCATTGCGTTTCTAGACCATTTGGATAAAAAGTGAGACCACTACAATCCCCATGCATTTTTTTTCAGGAATTTTAAGACGTTCAATTTGGAAGAGTAAAATCGACTATATAAATATGACAAGCACACATAGATATGTAAGAAATATTCTGTACAGATTTACCTATCTCTCTTTCCTCGGACCTTTGCATATTGATTCTATACTATACATGTTCGTTCAAAGTAAAATACATCCCACATGTGTATATTACATCTTGAAGCATGGATGTTCTTCATCTTGGCACATCCCGCAGTTTTAGAAGAAAATATCATCATGTGATCGATTTGTATATCACATTTACGCCTACTACCTCCGATACTAAATATAAAATGTATTACTCCCTCCGTACATAAAAAGATGTCACAACTTTTTCCAAACATGAATATATCTAGACATACTTTAGTTTGTAGATACATGCATGTTTGGAGAAAGTTGAGATAGGCTTCTATGAACGGAGGGAGTACCTCTTTTTTAGATTCACATGTATATAGACATGTTTTAGTGTGTATATTTATCTATTTCAGTCCGTATATAAAGTACATTTGAAATAACTTAAACATTATATTTAATTTAGAAACACGGAGGAAGTAGTACTTAAAAATTGACCTGAGCGGATGACGTATTCACGCTAAGGCCTTGTTTACTTCAGGTCTTGTTTACTTCAAGGGTATTTTAGGGGATGAGAAGAGTGGGGATGGGAGGGAATTTGGTGAACACCCAATCACCACAAATCCCCACAAATACTCTTCCCCTACAATACACTAGCATGAACTAGATTTTTTGTGTTAGGCAAAAATGAGATGATTGGTAGGGGATATTTGGGGATTATCCCCTCCCATCCCCTAAAATACACTATAAGTTTGAATTTTAGGGCCTTGTTTACTTCAAGGGTATTTTAGGGGATGGGAAGAGTGAGGATGGGAGGGGATTTGGTGAACACTCAATCCCCGCAAATCCCCACAAATACTCTTCCCCTACAATACACTAGCATGGACTAGAGTTTTTGTGTTAGGCAAAAATGAGATGATTGGTAGGTAATATTTGAGGATTATCCCCTCCCATCCCCTAAAATACACTAGAAGTAAACAAACTAGTGAGTCTATGTTAGAGTTTTTTTAGAGATTGGTGGGGATTATCCCGTCAAACCCCAAATCCCCACATATACCAAAACATTGTTTGTTTCTAGAGTATTGGACATGTTTTATCCCCACCTTTCCCCACAAATCACCAAACTCTAGTTCATTTTTCTCAATCCCCTAGGGGATTCAATATACTAGCTCTACCTAGTGGATTATCCCCACCAATCCCCTAGTGTATTGGGCCCCTAGCGGATTGGGTGAAGTTTGGGGTTTCACCCAATACACTAGGGGATTATCCCCATCAATCCCTAAAAAAACTCTAGAAACAAACATAGCCTTAGGATTTTCCGAGATCCGGGATAATCCCCTCCCATCCTCTAAAATACACTAGAGGTAAACAAGGCCAGGGTATTTTAGGGGATGGGAAGAGTTGGGATGGGTGGGGATTTGGTGAACCCAAAAATACACTAGAAGTAAACAAACTAGTGGGGATTTTTCGGGATCCGGGATAATCTCCTCTCATCCCCTAAAATACACTAGAGGTAAACAAGGCCTAAGCGAAAAGAGAGAAAAAACAGGAGTGAGAGTGACTGTGTGAGACGAGGCAGCGTGACAGTTACGACGACAGTAAGTTACCTGTACCAAACTAATGTGACGGACGGGAAGGACAAGACAAAATGTCCGTCACTTTTTTTTACTGGAGAAACGTGACTAATGCTACTAGGGATAAGCCATAGGAATTCACCGTCTTCATGTTCACTGACAGGGAACTTTTACCGCTAGTGATTCCATCCTCATTTCTGCCCAGAGGTGAATAATTCGTTACGACCGCGGGGTCCACCACCTCGCCAGCCTGGCTATTTCAGAGCACGCCGGCCTCCGAAGCGCATCGAAGCATTCGGAAAAACCCACACCCACCGGCACCGGCAGAGAGAGGGAGAGATGGCGGCGGAGCTATGGAAGAGGCGTTCCTGGAGCGGGTGGTCGTTATTGGGACAGTACTCTGGCTCAACTGTTCGTTGCCGCTGTTGCCTGGATTCCATGAACACTAATGTCCACTGGCGGAGCTATAGGTAAGTCAGGGGGGCCACCGCCCCCCCCCCCCCCCAGATTTTTGGAGAATCAGTGAATAAAAAATATTTAGGGACTTCGATGAATGGAAATAGAGTCTTTTGCCCCCAAGTATGCAAGTATTCTGTTTTACCCCCCCCCCCCCCCCCCCCCCCCCAGCCATTATCTCCAAGCTCCGCCACTGCTAATGTCTAGATCGATGAATACTAAATGTTTGTTGGTTGATTTGGATTTTACAACATGGTATTGCATCATTTGTGTTAACAAGATCGCAGCATTGGTGAATGCCAATTAGTGACGTGGATGCATGGTTTTACTTTTTTGATGTGAATTATAATCAGAGTGGTTTACAATGAAGTTTCCGAGATTGTAGTGGGTTGGATAAAGAAACTGGTCACCATGATCCTATGATCGCTTTTCTACTGCCAACAAAATTTTGGTCACTAAACATACTTGGAGTGATCAGTTTCTTGGCAAACTTATTTGTTTCTGCTACCTATTGACCGAGTTTAGTTAGTTCAAAAATCATAGACGAAAAAGCTCATGAGCATGTTAGAACAGTGCGAGATTTATCTGTGTTAGGCTGTTAGCGGTGACAGCGTGCGTTTATATATAGAAGAGGAATCTTGGCGCGTGGCATCCACGCTCCCGGCCATTAGCTTAGCTTTCACGTGCTCCTGAGAATCCCATTATGAAAATGCTTACTCCTGTTTAACCGGCTTTAATTGGTTAAGGCAGATGGAAGCTTTGCTTTTTGTTGACAGCAATGTAGATGGCACTTGATGTCCATGATTGATCACAATTGAGCTGATTGGGTTCTTCTTGCTCAACCTATCATGGGCAATTTAAAAAATCTCAAGTAATTGATATTGATATGGACTGTTTTTTTAGGGGGGTTGATATGCGGAAAGTCAAAACATAGCCCGAGCTCCACATAGCCCTATATTTTGCAAATCTCGAAAATCATATTTTGAAGTTTTCAAAAATTCAAAAAAAATCAGGACGTAGAAAATAGTGCATTCTACCAACGCGTAAAATCTCAACTCAAAATATTTCATAGTCCGGGTTTTGGGATGTTGGCGGACCATCCAACGGACGTGGCGGACAGTCCGCTAGATGGCAAACCATGCAGTAATTAATCTGGGCCCGAGAATTAGCAGTACAAATTATCTGTAGGTATGGAAGGAGGCGGACAGAAATTGGATGGGAGCGGACGTCCGCCAACATCCCTATCCGGGTTACACAAAAATAATTCAAATTTGCGCTATTTCACTACTTTTAGATTCAGATTTTGTTATTTTTGTATAGCCCAAAATATAACTTATTTGTATTTGAGATCTTACGCGTTGGTAGAAGATAAAATAATCTACATCTACTCCCTCCATATCTGATACATCCGTATTTGGACAAACCCAAGTCAAGTAATTTGGAACGGAGGGAGTAGGATAGTTTTCATATTTTTCGGAACTTCAAACTATGACTTTCGAATTTTGCAAAATATAGGGCTTTGTGTAGCCCCGAGCTACATATTGCCGCTCTCGGGTTATATGAACTGTCAGTGTGATTCTGTAAGGCAATTTGTATGAATCAATACGTTCATCGGCACAAGACCTTCAAAATAAGGAACACTGTTGCATATACTTGAAATTATTTTAGCCACGGCTGGTTTTATTGTGACAATAACTCCATTTTTTTCCATGTGTCCTTTTGCTCCAACAAAATATTTGTAATTGCTACTTATTACATGGGATGCGCTATTTGAAGGCGAGGAATAGTTATTTTACACCCACCATCTTTCTTCTCAACCATACATGAGTTTTACATCACGTAAAATTTTATCTTATCTCCGAAGTAAAGAAAAAGCGTAAAAAATTATAAACATCACGTAAATTTTTGGTTTACATAGCGTGCAAAAATACCACGTAAAATACATATTTTGTGTGTGGATTTTACGCTATTATGACTCATATATTACATATTTATGTAAATTTTCGTTGTGGGTCAATATGAACGTAATTATTTGCATATCAAACATAAATTTTGGATGTACCAACGTAAGAAAATCATGGGAGCAAAGTAAAATACTATGTACCGTGAGTGTTGAATTTATATCTAATTGCTACACAGTGTATACACTAGTTTGAATTTTGGTACATACACTGATTATTGTAAGTGCAAGATGTTTCAGTTACAAAACCGTACCGTATCTTGAGAAGCGGTAGCTGAGTTAAGATTTCCTTCCATACGTACACCACCAATAACTTGCTCCAGAATTGAATAAAACACGACACTAATCTGCACTGCCTCCTCAAAAAAAGTTATACCTAAACCCGAACTATGTGTCTTCCTGATACTGATACTGAAACTGCAAATCCATCCAAATCTAAATACATTTCATGCTCTGTACCGATCAAGGTTTTGCAGAAGAATGGTATAAGAACCTTGATACTTCCAGTCTTCTTTTTTGACATATGTATGCAATTGATAATCTGTTCTCAGAAATGACGATTACAACAGCCGCATGGAAAATCTCAGTGTTATTATTACACCCTCTCAAGGGCCGGATGAATGTTATATTCTTACAAACAATGGAAGCAGCCTGCATGGCTATCTAATGTAAGAATAAGGCGCTAATCAGATGACATAAGACGAACTGTACTGTTATCATAAGGAAAACCCTATACTACCTTGGCCAGCATGTAATTATTAAATTTCTAATTGCTTCCTTCATCAATCAGAGACACATGATCATTAGGCTACTGACCTACTCAAGCTTGACTGCCAACAGTGAAAATTGCCTGGTTTGAAGTAATGGTCTTTTGTTGGGGTTATGGCGGAGTTTACCCATGTCCTAAAAAAATCCAGCTTTCCAACTACAAACTAAATGATAGCATATGTTGATCTGTTTGACATCATGATGTCCTCTTCAATCAGAATGCTCGAAAATTGCAATGACCAATAAAGTCCATGATGCACATGAACAATAAATCTGCACCTATCTGCAAACTATTACTCTGGTGAAGTTTTCCATGCTATCGCATCACGGATTCTTTAACGTACAATTGATCTCCAGTACTGCAAAGACACAAGGGATTCAGAGTTATATCAAACTTGGAAGTGGAAACAGGAAATGAGAAAACTAGATAGCACCAAACCAGAGCAATCAAACTCACAAATATTTCAGGCAGATATTGAGGAAGCGAGCATGTTGCTGGCTCTGAGATATGGTAACAGAACCTTCTAGAATCTGGTCTTTCTTTAGCTCGATAGGTTCAAATAAGTACAAGAGAGTCTGCGTTACATGAAACAGCATCCCTGTGGATGTTAGCAATGCAAATTTCTAGGTATTTTAAACTAAGCATATAACTAAGCGAAAAGGAAACTACTGTGGTGCCGTTTAAAGCAATCACCTGCTGCCAGTGGTAGGCGCATCCTCTGGAGCGGTAGACAGAACAATCGAGACATCTTGTTTTTTCTTTTTATTGCTTGGGCTGGAATTTTGCATGTTCTCATCCAAGGGTTGGCTTGCTTGCTTCTTAACTTTCTGGCGTACTGGCCCATTAAACTCGACATCGAACCAAAATGCAAACCCATGCAATGGAGCTGAAAATAACAGATGACAGAAGAGAGCAGGATTGACATTTCTTTTCCATGCGGATGAAGATAAGCAAGAAATATTCAAGGAGTACAATGGTACCCAAGATTAAGTTGTTTTTCACATGTCTTGGTAATTTTCAATAAAAAATATATAATTATCTGCATTAATAATTTCAAGTGACACTACGTCTTGAACAAAAAGGCCCAATAATTTCTCAATCTACCCTAAAATACAAATTATGCACACACATTTTATGTTAGTATATCTTTGCACGTATGTATGACTCTACCGACACAAACATCATTTCTGATCTTTCCATAGCACTTAATGCAAGGGTACCATGGCCATTATCTGACGTGTGATGTTTCTGTAGATAGAAGCACTTAATGGAAGGGTACCATGGCCATTATCTGATGTGTGATATTTCTGATAGAATAAGTCAGTCTCTACTCTGCTTCGTGGAGAACTAGGTGTTACCTGCTCGCGAACATGTTGTGGCAAGGTGGCAATTCTTAGCAGCCTCAGGTCACACTGGTGTTAAGGATGTATGTTGAATTGGTGATAGGATTGTTAAAATTTGGGTAATTGCAGTTATTTTATTTTGGTCAAGCCGGTGTTCTTTCTTCTTTTCTGAATAAATTTATTAAATTTTATTTCACTCGTGGGGTCCTATTATGACTTGTATTTTGACGTGGGACAAAGATTTAGCAAGTTCTAAGATGAGGAAACCACAGCTTATCTAAAAGCCTCTCCAACAGCACTCTGTCGAGAGTGATCAGGCTTAACCCCTCTCAAACAGGCCTGGTACGGTTATGCACGAGAGATCCATAGAAAATTTATGTTTGGTTATAGGATCAATAAAAACCATGTTGTACAAATTTATTAAATAAAATCATGAATTTTGTTTACCATGTGTATGTCTCTCATATGTAAAAAGATTGAAGTACAACTGACCTTGTAACATTGATGTAAACTTAAATGCAGCGGTAATAGTTTCAAGGTCTGGAGCTTGTATGGTATAGCAATCCACTTGTGCGACCTACTCCAGGGACCCCAAGTTATATAAAGTTAATTCAAATGACTTCAAATATAGATATACACAAAGTATAGCTGCACAAACAGGGTTAATCTATATGCTGAGATCCAAGAGTGATATGCATACACAATGCATGTCAAGCAGAGAAGAATACAAAGTTCAGCAACAACTATCTCACCACCGCTGGCCATGTCAAAACATTCTCTCCACTAATAGTCTCAACAGAAGGCTCCATGAATGCACATTGTTTTGCAAGAGGCATCATTGAGGACACTGACATCAAGCAAAGAATACACTAAAGATTAATTTGAGAATGAGAACAATAGTTAGCTTCCCAGTCAAGCCAACTTCAGAAGCTATTTTCCATATTGACACATTATGAACAAGCAACTAATTAAGTCTCCTCATATTTGGGAATCTACACTAGTATACAGAGAACAAATCAAAATCAAAGGACAGTGAACTCACTTTTTATACCATATACATCTTGCCAGAAGTAAATACTATCCTGATATCTCCGCGAATTTGTAACAGGTGCAAGATAAAGCTGCAGCACAAATAATTTCTTGTATATCAGCCTGATAATTTTCAATATGTCTCAATCAAATAGTTGATACAAAACATTTTGCTCAAACTCTTACCGATGCGTGAGATGGAAGAATAAGACCCCCTGGCTTAAGCCATTTATCCCTAGCAAAAATTACGCTCCCCAACATACTCTACCATCAACATAACGAAATTTCAAATTTCCCACACAGGATAAATGTAAAGTGCTTATGCGGAATAAGTTCAGTTGTACGAAAAATAAACTTATAGAACCTCATAGAGAGCATATATCCCATCCATTCAGATATGATGACATCAACTTTTTCTTCAATTTGGCAATCCTGCATTTGGATATTCCAAAAGTCAAGTTGCATAACACTAAAGATCTCAAAGTAGAACTTTAAGGATGCTGGCGCAACTACAGTCAAGAAATAATTTTTCGGATGGTGCTAGTTGGCTATAATCTCAAAAGCAAGAGAAGGCTCCAATCTCACATAAAAGTATGATAAAGATTTAGGTACATGCAAATGGTGATGAAATGGCAAAGGCTAGATTGAAAAGGTGTACCTCGATTCGGCCATGCAAAACAATGACTTTGTCAGAGAGCTCATTTTCCCTCACAATTTCAATTGCCTAAATAAGTTCAGATTAAAGACAATAGAGCTATTATCATTTGTACAAGATAATAACAATAAAATATATGAGCAAAATTGCAAAAGCATTTTGCAAAAATACATATTATCCGCAGATAGAATAGTACTCCCTCCGTCCATAAAAGGATGTCTCATGTGTAGATCATGGTTTTTGAGTCGAGCGACTAGTCGACGACTAGTCGATGAGTCTCAAATTGAAGTCCGACTCGGGTTCTCGACTCGACTAATTGGTTGAGTCGAGCGACTCAATCGACTAGTCTCCAGGTTTTTGAGTCGACCAGCGACTTAAAGTTGGCCCCACCTGTCATCTTTTTTCCAATATCCCTTGCCCAACTCCCGTGATATCTAGATCGACCAAGTTTCCCCCCGTGCCAAAACTGTTTTGGCGGCTGGCTCTCGCGTCTCTCTCCCTTGGCCGCCGTCGCCCCAAGATCCAGCCGGCCGGCGCCGCCGCAAGGCCATGGCACCGCCGCCTAGCTCATGACCTGCTCCTCCCCTGGTCTGCCTCTCCCTCCGCCGGTTGCTGGTCCGCTTCTCCCTCCGCCAGCTACTGCTGCTACAGGTAACTAGTATCCTCTCTTTTCCTTTTGCTCTGATCTGCTCTAGTGCTTCTGCTTGAGGGCTTAGGGCTCGATTAGGTGAACAAACAACTGAGTGAAGTTATTTTCCATCTTTTCACAGCAAGCACCATGCCCAGTCCCAGCCAGAGATAGCCCAGGTTGTTCGTTCAGCTCAAGCTGCAGCAGAAGCTAATGAGCAATATGACCCATTCAAAGATCCTAAGAGGAGGCCAGCAAGGAGCAAGGATCAGCTTGGAAATAAAACTAGTCAAGTGTCCAAGTCCCATTAATAAGTATATAAAACTAGTCAAGTGTCCAAGTCCTTCCTCTTTTGCCTATGGTTCTGTAGCTTTCTAGTGTTATATACAGTTAACATGAGTCTCGACTTGAGTCTCGACTAGTCAAGACTAGTCGAGAGTCGTTACCCCTAAACGACTCGTCGACTCATCGACTCAAAAACCATGGTGTAGATACATGCATGTTTGGACAAAGTTGAGACATCTTTTTATGGACGGAGGGAGTAACAGAATATCAAGGGAATTTGATATAGGTAGCCCCAGTTCTCAAGCTAGGAAGTATTTTGTCACTATTCTTAGAAAATTGTATTTATTTGATCATGAGAGGCTTCTCCATGTTGTATTTAGTTGTGAACTAACACACAGGAGCAGTGCTGGGCTGGACCTTGTCGAAATATAGAAGATCTACTGTCCAATTTGACAACAAGGTTAACATTTCCATGCAGCAAAAAGGTGCAGCAGTGTGACTAGCTTATTAACACTTGTCGTTTTGCAATCTCAACTGGAAGGGGAAAAGGCAAGAGAGAGTTTACCTGCAATGCAATATCACTTGCATCGACTGCATAGACCTGAGAACAAAATAAACTCATCAACGAGATGAATTATAAGTAAATAAAAAATGGAAATCTGTCATCAAATCATGAATTGGATTAGCAGATAAAAATAACTAAGTACAATCTTCAACCCTCACGCAAAAAGAACACATAATATTCAAGGGCAATACATCAGAATTTTTTTAGAAGAAATGATTAAATTGCTGCAATCAAAAGAAAGATGATTCAAGGCACATAAAAGTGCAAGCATGGGCGCTGCTAGCCTGCTAGTATGTGGTAAACAACTGGTACAATAGATCTTCTGTACAGATCAAATGGTCAATGCATGCATTAATGCAGCTTTCTAAATGACTACCTAGTGATAATCTATTTTTTGGTGGAAAGAGTTTGATCCCGGTTCTCTCTTGAGAATGTCAAAAAAAATCTCAGATATGTTGATCACAAATTGACATATAATGATCCACATAACAATTAATTACTTCATGGATATACCACTGATCAACATCTTCTAATTATGAATTCACCAAATGACCAACTTATACAGAGAGGAAAATAAGAAGAAAAATGCGTAATAAGCTTGAAGACCAGCAAACGTTAGGAACATACTGAACATCTATATAGTTAGGGAGGAGCACTTAGAAAAATCAGCAGAAGTTCCAATGATATCATCAACAATATATATAAGTGCCCAACTGAAGTTACCCGGGTGGCACCAGCAAAAGCACAAAATATAGAAAGAACACCAGTGCCGCAGCCAACATCCAACACAACCTGAAAATTGTCATGCCAACCATTCATGAGGGTTAATTGAGTAAACAGAAAGTTGTATCCTCTTTGGTGTCTATCCAAGAATATCATGTAGTGCAGCAAGTATACAAACTGTAATCGACTCTGACCTTGCCTGAAATTAGATCTTTGTGATGCATGATAGCATTTCTGTAAGTATTAGTCCTCACATGATCCTGCATTTAGCAATCACAAAATTAACACCAATCGAAAAAAGATGACATTTCGTTAGCTCGAGACCTGAGCAATCCAGAGACACTATTGAAACCACCTATATTAAAAGATTCTGAGACATCCTTTTTCATTAGGTTTATTAGGATTTAGATACAGTGTGGCATACTCCATAATCCACACCCGCAGCTGCACTTCATAATTCATATCCAACACCAGCATCTGAAAATTTTCAGGTACGTGACAATTGACAAACAATATAAGCATAGCATTTGGGCAACAGCAATGTTATGTTAGCACCACCATACGGGATACGGACACATAAAAATATTCTTGTTAATTTTCTGACAAACCAAAAGAATCATGACGTAACCTCCATTATTTGCTTATGTTGTGCTATATATAAGTGATTCGAGTAGTTGCCACTAATCTTTTACCTGCCAAAGCCAAACAAAACTACAGAGCAACCTGATTGAGATCGTAAAATTTTAAACCGCCCATCTACTCGTGCAGGAACATGATTTCCACTGTGTGTAATTTAGTCAACAAGCAGCCCCAACCATGCGAGCTTATACACCTAACTGAACCCATGGCACACACTAGGTCACAATCCTCGCAGTGCAGGTAACAGAACAGTAAGGAACCTCAGACCAGCTTGATTTGTTCCACCAGAGACGATCCGGCGAACACGGTCCACAGATCGCTGCCCGCAGTAACCAAAACCCTAACCCCACCGTCCACCGATGCAACAGCCGTACAGGCAGGCGCCCAACCCTCCAACGTGACTACACGGGGCAGAATCCACAGAGAGAGAAATGGGAGAGTGGTTTGCGTGTGCGCGAGGGAGTAACCTTGAGCATTTCCTCGTGGACGCCGATGTGGGAGTAGGCCTTGAAGTAGGCCATGTCGTAGTCGGTGCAGGGCGGCGGCGCGAGGTCCGGAGGGGAACCCATGCCGCCGACGCGCCGCGGCCTGCGCGGGCGCGGCTGATGACCGTTGCCGTCGGCACCACCGGCGAACATCGGGGGGGGGGGGGGGGGGGGCTTGTCGCGAGTGGGGGGAGGACACTGGGAGTGGAAGGAAGACGGCGAGAATGCGAGATACATTGGAATTCAGTTTCCTCGCGTGGGCCATGTCGTGCTCAGATGGCCCAACGGCCCGTTACCTCGGACTTTAGGCCTATTTCTTTTGGGCCTGCATGAGCGGAATGCATACGACCAGAGCACACCCTAGGAATATTGTCAGGTACACACACACACAAAAAACCGTGAACTGAAACCATGGTTGTGTTCGTGTATCGGTGTATGGTTCCTCTGCCTTCCTGGCACAGTTGGACTTGCTTATCATGTCCGAGGATCGGCCTTTTTTTTTTTTCATCTGCACCTCTTGATGATCATAGCCTACAAAATGTACCAAGGATCAACACTGAATCTTTCGAGTCTTCAAGAGATTTAGGTTTAGGAAGGCGATGTTGTTTTTGTTATGGCAGAACATGCATACTACGACAGTACGACTTGCTGTTTCTAAGAGAAAAACATCACTGAAAGTATGAAATACACGTCTTTTCATACAGAAAGATGGAAATAATCAAACAACATTATGAAGTAAATAAAATTAACTTTAAGTAAATAATCAAAGTACTATATAATGGCCATGGATTTTAAAAAATTCACAAATGATGATCTTCTTGATCGAGATATTCTAAACAAACGGGAATACAAACACAACTATTTTTTAGAACACGCAACCACGGTTGACCGTCATTTCATCATCACTAACATAAAAAAGACCAAAATGAACCAATTCAAACCATCTCAGCTTTCAAAAACATTGATCAAACGATTCTTCATACCTAATCTTGTGCGATGTATAGGAAATTGCACACGGCTATAGAAGTTGTTGGCGGATTTAAATTTGTACCATAAATGATATGTCATAGCCCACCAGGAACGCTCCATGCATCCATGTGCGATTTGGGGTCTTAAATTTCTCGGTCTGTACTAGTACTACGCGGAGGGAATAGGAATTCTTGTGGCTTTAGTCTGTCATAAATAAAATCAAGCGATCTGATTTTTCGGCCACTTTCCTTACATAAAGTGGCATTAGTTCATAGTAAAAAGGTAATTGTTAAAATGTGGTTACTCTTTTCGAATGTTAGGAAGAGTAGCACTCTCTTTACTTACCAGCGTGGCCCAATTAGGAGGAGATGATTGGGACGAGAGTTCGGGATTTCCTGGGATTTGCATGATTGGAGTAACGGTCAATTGTTTTTAGGCATTATTTAAACAAAAATAAAAAGTATAATATATCTTGAACCATTCGTCCAAATGATTTCCATTTTTATTGTTGCGTTCCTCACAGCGATCTTCGATATTAGGTCAAATATCGATAGATTAAGTGAACCCTTTTTTGATGTAAAGTGTACTTACTGTGAGGTTTGTGCTTCTTATGGTATTAGTGTCTACTTCACATTTAGTGTGTGTGTCTATGTTGGAACGCGGATTTTCTAACGGTTCCGCCCCCTATCACATAAGAATCGGCAGTTGATTGGTGCGTTGTTATTTGTTTTGCATTCAGAGTATTTTGCATTATATTTTTAGTAATAAACTAGGCAAATCCGTAGTTGTATATTGTACGTGTTAGCTAGCACCAACCATATTTTATCTCCACCCAGCTACACACGTACCTTTTCACTATTTGACATGTGGGTACATCTGCATGACTGCATGTAAGTGAGCGTCGAGTATGTTTGTATTGACAAATGTTATTTTGCTACCTATTTATCTCTTTTAGTTTGACTCACAATTTTGTATCATCCTTATCTTTTGAATCGAAGGTCCTGCTTTTAATTTAGTTTGATACATCAGTTCCCGGGGAAGAAATCTTTAAAAAAAGATCAATCTTGGACACGTTTTAAAAATAGTTTAAAATTATTGGCATGTTTCTTATCGATACGACATGACTTTAAGTAAACAAGAGGTTTCATGCTTATTTCATGATGGTTTATTTTGATAAGACATATATTTCATAAAAATTTCGCACATATAAAGAGTTTGTCATGGTTTGAAGATAACTCTTAACTACAATTCTATTCAGACTTAAAATAAACTGTATTGAAACTTGTAAAAAAAATTGTCGAACCGTGCTGAAACAATAATCGATTGAAATGGAATTGAAATAATTCAAATATGTGTGAAATCTGAATGAAAGGTTTGTGAAATAATTCAATTTGTGTGCCTGTTTTTTTAAATAGAGCTAGCTTTTTCTGAACAATGACATATCGCTGAAAATAATTTACAAATTGGTGAACTTTTAATTTCTGGATCAGTTGGTTTTTCTCCTTGAAAGAAATACATCGCGAAAAGGTCATAGGTGCCTAGGCATCCCATGATGAAAATAGGCTGATAGTCCGACGCACGATCATAGTAGTGCCACCCCACTAAAGACTAAACGTGCATGCCACAAGTCCACAACCATGCACATATTGATCGAGCAACGAAACAATCTGCAGCATCTCTCGTATTAATGGCTCCCGTGGATGACCTCTTCCGTAGCGATAATCCAAGAAACCAACTGATCAGTTTGTGTGATCTTTTAACTCCGCGCGCGTCCCCGAGCCCGAGGATCAAGTGCACAACCATGGCGTGCAGCCTTCTAGCGCCGTGCAAGCGAGCCCTCACGCGGCTCTTCCGCATACCGGCCTCCATCAGGGCCTTCCGGTTCCGCAACTTCCGGAGGTCCACGGCCAAGATGAGCCCCCGTAGCCGGCGGCGCCGCCGCCCGAGCCGGAGTTTCCGGTCCGTCCGCGCGGTGTTCTGGCCGCTCGTACGTTCCTCCTCCACGGTGACGGCGGCAACCTCGACGGAGAGCCCTACCGCGCTCAGGGAAGTGCCTGAGGTGCCGGTGCACGCGCCGATGCCGTCACCGGAGACGCCAGCTTACGTGAAGATGGTGGAGCGGCTTCGGTCGTGCATTGGAGAGGAGAAGGAGGAGGCATGCCATAGCTTCGAGAGCTGTCTGATGGAGATTCTGACCGAGGAAGGGAAGGCGCGGGACCGGCAGGACGTGGAGGATCTACTACAGTGCTGGGAGCAGCTCAAGTCGCCGGTGTTTGTCGATCTAGTCTGCCGGTACTATGGGGATCTGTGCAGGGACTTGTTCTCCACGAACGGGGGTGAGGACGGCGGACACACTGACAGGGACGAGGGATCAGTCTCTACTACTATATGATTTCATTCATTCCGAAAAACGGAACTAGGAAGACGTGAGAAATCAACGCTCAAGAACTTAGTGGCGACGCAATACTGAACCGGATAACAATCTCATGTGTTGCTATGCACTACTGGAAAATGAGTCTCCGCCGGGTGGTCCGGCCTTCGCTGAGTGCAAAAACGCGAGCCACCCGGCACAGACTCTGTGTGTGGCGGTAGTAGGCAACCGTGTGAAAGAAGTTGAAGCCAAAAAGGCTGAGAGAATTTTCCTAGTTCGGCTCGGCTCATTCACAAAATACGATGTGTGTCGTGACCTAATATGACGAAACGAGGCGCGATGTGGCTAGGCAGACGGTGGAGAAGTAGAAGTCTTTACTATTAAATGGGAGTTGGTGATGGTGTAACCCATGGCAGAATTTTTCTGCCTCCCGATTCTGCCCTCGCTAATAACTGCTATCGACCATTCGTGGGCCGGCCCAACTGTGTGCTCTTCAGGAACGATTCTGCTCGGTACCCTAGGAGACCATCGCATAGGAGGGCCGCCGCCGCCAGCGTTCTCCCCACGCTCGCCGCTCGCCGCCCCCTCGAGGAACGCGTGCCGGCGCCGCCTCCAAGCACTTGGCGCTGCTATCATCCTGGATCCCATCTCGGAGGAGCGGGCGGAGCATCTCCTCCAACGCAAGCGAGCAGATCGACGCCTTTGCGCTGCTGACGCAGCAGCTCGACGACGCCGCGGCGGCCAAGCAGCCCAATCCTGTTCGTCGTCGAGCGCGTCGCCGGGAGCAGCGCAGTCCACCAGTCGCACAACGCCGCACGTCGCGCCTTTGATTGGAGGAGCGGCTGGTGACCATGAACTGGACCCCTTCCTGAGGAACGCCGCCTGCCTCCTTCTCCGACGCGCCGCCGCCGATGCCCCGAACGTGGGTCCGTCGACCTCCTTGGGATTCGTGGACGCTGCGATGTCTCCTCCCGCCGACGTCGCGTACGCTGCTGTCGTGGTCGTGTAGGTTGGAGCTGAGCCGGGATGGCAATGATGCTGGGTCGTACGCAACAGCGCGATGAGCGCGCGGGGAGCGGTGGCGGATGTTAGGCGCCGTGCCCGTCGGATGCCGGGGTAGCGGCCTGCACGACTTCTTCATCTCCAGAAGTTGCAGCGAGCCGCCCGACAACGAGCTGTGGATCCTCGCGCTCCTCGACCTCATCCCCCGCGAGCACGTCTCCGACAATCACGTATTCCTCGAACGACTTCTGCCTCAGCCACCAGGTAGGTCGGGGTCGACCACTCCTTCGTTTGGTACGTTCTTGATTGGATCTCTACTGCCTGAGCTGTGCTGGCAGGCCGCAATGGTCTCTCTGTGTGGAACATGCGTGTGCTGGTGCGCCTGAGAAGATACTCGATTCCCATGGAGGAGCACAAGGACATGTTTTGGGAATCCGTCTGTGCAGCCCCATTGATGCTACCGTACACGGCCACAAATTTCTGTCTGCCAACTTCCAGTCCATGGAGAAGGTGACTGGCGCTTTGTCAATCTTCATGGAAGAAGCAAAGAAGAAGATGCACACCATCGATTCAATCCATGTGTAATTCACTTTTTTCAGACTTCTTATTTCTCTTTTATATAATTGTTGTCCGGTTAACGTACGTTCAAGGTTGCATACCATAAATTAGAGGGATATTTTATTCAGTTGATTGTAGATACAAGAAGGCAGTCTATTTTTTCCTGAAGATTTTGTAGCTTAAGTGAACATTCAATCATCTTTATATGACCGTATTACTAAATTAAGCAGAATTTGCATGTATGTGTCCAGGGCAGAGATGAGACAGGCCTGGCCACACAGGATGTGCTACGACAAGGAAGAAATTAAGACTGGTCGTCAGGTTTGCCCACTCCGTATCATGAGACAGGACCTGTTAGTACATATTTTTTGTTTCCACTGCGTAAATCAGCATATAGAGAATACATATAGATGGGACTTTCTTTTGCTTATCCCTTGATAGTGTAGGGCAGTCATATGTTAATTAATCTCTTGGTTACATGAAATCAAATCCATGAGCGTTGGTATGTTGTACTTCACAGTATTGCCCATGCCTTTTCTTTTAAATGTCAAAATCGTAAAGTTGAATTTGTAACACCATGTTATGTCGTAAATTTCGTTGTGGTAAGATTGCATATGGCCCAACTAAGATATATTTGGATTTTGAGTCAATTAGGAATACAAATGGTATTTTAATGGCTAGGTTGAGAGATTTTTTAATCTTGGTAGTGTATTAATTTAGTAGGCACGGCATGTTCTGAGTGCACACCTTTGCTTCTAACTTTCCATTTACACTGTCTATAATTCCTTTATAATGCCACGACATACATATAATCACTTCAGTCCTATAATCACTGTTCTATTCTTACTTTGTTAAACACCTATCGTAGCATATAATGGACTGGACCCGAGACCTTCTGCTTATTTACTTCCTGAGTTACTATATAAAAATTACTCGCAACAATATTGTATGATTTTCACAACCGAGCCATGAGAATGCACTGATTAATTTCACCATATATGCATTTCGATCTTGTGCGGCCAGTGGGGTGAGGACGAGAAGGAAGACAACCGGACAATGCAGGAAAAAGCGACATTCGACACATAAGAAAGGTATCTCCTAGCATTCCTGTGCGTCCCGGTGCTTGGCGCATCATGCTCAACCAGATTGTCCTGCTCGTGTCCGCCATCCTCGCCCCTCCTGTGAGCTGTTCGACGCATCATTGATTTTTATGTTGATTAGGTGATGAGATGGAGAAATTGAATGATATAGTTAACTAGGTGGTGTTTCTTCTGTACGAGTTGCTGGGACAGGGATGTTGCAGCTGTTAATTTTCAAATTTGCAGTTCGCTTTCATATTAGTTGTAAAACTTGAATTGTCAGTTGTTGAATGTATGCATCATGCCATTAGATTTCTCACCATTTTATTTTCTAGATCCTGGCCATGTATTTGCTATTCATTGGAATCAAATTAAGAGGAGCTGACCAAGGAGAAGCAGACAAGGAAGAACAATTCGAGATTGTAATACTGGGTCATTCTTATGGTTTGGAAATGAATACTATGATCAGTTTTAGCTTTGTAACATGGTTATATCCAATTTACCCTGAGCCTTGTATGTTGGAAGATGCTCGCTTAAATTTTGAGTGAAAATAGCACTCTTCATTTGTGACCAACTTCAATGATGACTCGATATACAAGAAGCCGTAAAATGCATCTCGTATACTATTGTAACTTCTTGATTTAAATGAACTTCAATGTATCACGTGACTTTTTGTGGACATTGAAAATTGATTTATATTTAATAGTTAATTATTCATGTACATTTCTTTAAATATTCTTTTTGAGAGGGACATGTGAAAGTGGAGTGGGTATCGAGGAAGACAATGTTCTCTTGAAGGTGGGGGCAAACAAGGTGAGAGTAAAAAATGTTTTGAAGCGAGAGGTGAAATAAGACGTAAATCAATTTAGGTTAGAAGTCCGTAGCAACGCACGGACATTTAGCTAGTGTGTGTAGATATCCTCCTCTCATCAAGTGGTAGAAGAGTATCCTTATAAGTATGCTCAACTCCTTGTAGAGCGGCAATGTGGGACTAAATTATAGTCTCTCCCCTTACCATGCACGAAAGGGCCACATGGGCCTCTCTAATTTATTCTAGAAATTAGTGAATTAAAAATTAGTGCGCTGGCCCAATTAACAATAATTTCAACGATTCCTCACCTAATATTATAGACACATAATATTTGCAGTTACAAATATTATTTATATACCGATGTTTTGGTGAAAACTCTTAAGTTGAACCTCCACCTAGAAATTAGTGCTACTGTAGTTCGCAGCTTGAATAATGGACTATGTATTGAACTACAAATTTACGACGCCAGTTTCACACAAAGCGTTAACCGATAATGGGTTGCAACAGAGCTTTCCCGCGGGTAATGTTTATACGTCATACTCCATGATCTCCTCATGCATTTATTAGACATTATCCAACTCTTATGGACTGCTAAGTTTAACAAATCAGACTCACATACGCATGTTCTTCAAAAATGCTCTCCGGTACAACATGTTTGTTTAAACAAGAAACTCAAAGTACATTAAGATAAATATCAGCCTCCATGCATATTAGTAGAGTATTGTGTCCTCTGGGAATACCATTTTTTAAAATAAGGTTAATCTCCTCACAATTTGATGAAAAACTCGTCTCCCAATTCTACTTTTACATGATTTCCGATCACATAGAGTGAGTTATCACTATGGACAACTCATACTATGGGCCTCATACCCATCTCTTTTAATGCATTGTTTATCACGTTACGTGATAAACCCCTTACAGATTTTCCGAGGTTGCATATAATCCAACGCAATTACTACGGAGTTTCTCATTTTTTTTAAATAGATTTAAATCTCCTGACAAGTCTTGGTGACTTAATATTATCCTGACAAAAATTCACCCTGATAATCATGATTTTAGTATATATCATAGTTCATCATAATAGCCAGTACTGGTTTTTCAACCATGTGCAAGTCTATCAAGAGCCGATGAAGTCTCTCTCCCTTAACAATGACTATGTCTAATATTGTGAGTTCCGATTCCATTGTTGACCCCATTGAGATGGTATGTTTTCAAGACTTCTGAGAAACAACGTCGCCACCAAGTGCAAACACATATTCATTTGTGGCAATAATCTCATCAGCATCAGATATCCAGTTTGAGTCACTATAACTCTCTAATACTCTCAGATACACAGTGATCTGAATAGTATAACTTGGAATGCCTTTTAGTTAGAGCATCAATCTCTCAAGAACATGACAGTGATCATCTCCCAAATCTGAAAAAATCGGCCCAGTTTGCTCACATCAAATGAGATGTCAGACCTCGTAGCACTAGCTAGATGCACAAGCGAACCAATGATTTGAGAGTATATCAATTCATCTCTATCAAGCCTTCGATTCTTTTGAGACGGCATACTAGGATCATAAGGTGTTGGAGAAGACTTGCAGTCGCATATAACCAAAAATGACTCCAGACCTTCTACGTATTGTGAGATTGAAGCAGGGTAAGACCGCCATTTTCATCTCTCAACAACTTGATGTTCAATATAACATTAACTAGTTCTAGATCCTTCATCTCAAATTACTCAATATATTAAGGCAGTACACTTTCGCGCGCTGAGAGCCTCCGGGCACTGTTCATGGAACAGTTCCATAAACAGTAAGTACTAGTGTACACTGTTCGCATGAACAGTAGCGCTTCTTTTTTTCCTTTTTTTTTTGCGAAATGTTTTTTAAGCTTTTTTTTTTCCAAATATTACATACACGAAATGTATGCGCGCCGACGTCGACAAGTAGGTTCCACCCCCGTCATCGCTTTCGAGTTTTTGTCGACTCTAACTACTCAATTTTTTGATCCAAATTCACACAATCATTTCACGAATTTTGCGCGTTCTCCACAAATTCTTCCCTCACACTGCCATGTCACCGAACACTGTAGATGTCTACAGTACCGCGCTTCTACAATGCCGTTTTTTAAAAAAAAAATTCAGAAAATTGAAGTATTTCTATAAATACCCATACCTGTTGGAAAAATATGGAAAATACATCAAAATGCTCAAAAAAATAATGCTAACTATTTACGGCAAAAAAACAAACATGTTTAGATATTTTGAGTTGGTGAATATTTGTACAAAAAAACAAATGCACTTCCTCTAATTATATGGAGTTAAATTCATTAAATGCTCACATAGTGTACTTCCTCTAATTATGGACTTAACTTGAACATTTCAATTTGGTAAATATTTGGATGTAATCCAGATGAACTTTCTCTTAATATGGAATTCAATTTGACAAATATACATCAAACATGTTTAAATATTTTGAATTGATAAATATTTGGACAAAAAAACAAAATGCACTTCCTCTAATTATATGAAGTCATCAAAATGCTAAGAAAAATAAATGCTAACTATTTATGTAAAAAAAAACATGATTACATATTTTGAATTGGTGAATATTTTGATAAAAAACAACTGTACTTCCTCTAATTATATGGAATCTAATTTATTAAATGTTCAAATATTTTGAGTTGGTAAATGTTTAGACAAAAAAACAAATGCACTTCCTCTAATTATGGACTTAAATTGAATATTTCAATTTGATAAATATTTGGATGTAATCTAGATGAACTTTCTCTAAATATGGAATTCAATTCAATAAATGTGTGTTTCCACTCATTATGGTCTTAAATTAGATATTAATGAAAAAATATAAACATATTTAAATATTTCAATTTGCTAAAAAAAAATGGCGACACTCTAAAATATATCAACATGCTCACAAAAAATATATGCTAACTACTTATGGCATAATGCAAACATATTTGAACATTCAATTTGGTTAATATTTAGATACAATCTAAATGAACTTTATCTAAATATAGAGCTAAAACTAATAAATGCTTATATCATGCATTCTCTAACTACAGCACTTTCGCGCGCTGAGAGCCTCCGGGCACTGTTCATGGAACAGTAGGTACTGTTCCATGAACAGTAAGTACTATTGTACACTGTTGACATGAACAGTAGCGCTTCTTTTTTTCTTTTTTTTTTGCGAATTTTTTTTTAGCTTTTTTTCTTCCAAAAATTACGTACACGAAATGTATGCGCGCCGACGTCGACAAGTAGGTTCCACCCCGTCATCGCTTTCGAGCTTTTGTCGACTCTAACTACTCAATTTTTGATCCAAATTCACACAATCATTTCACGAATTTTGTCATTTTTTTTGCAGAAAATCCCCCGCGTTTACAAAAAACCTATATACATGAATATATGCGCGTCGACGAGTAGGTTCCACCACCGTCTTCGCTTTCGAGTTTTGTTGACTTTAGCTCCTCAATTTTTAGATCCAAATTCGCACAAACATTTCACGAATTTTGCGCGTTCTCCACAAATTCTTCTCTCACACTGCCATGTCACCGAACACTGTAGCTGATCCAAATTCACACAATCATTTCACGAATTTTGTCATTTTTTTTGCAGAAAAGCCCCCGCGTTTACAAAAAACTTATATACATGAATATATGCGCGTCGACGAGTAGGTTCCACCACCGTAATCGCTTTCGAGTTTTGTTGACGTTAGCTCCTCAATTTTTAGATCCAAATTCGCACAAACATTTCACGAATTTTGCGCGTTCTCCACAAATTCTTCCCTCACACTGCCATGTCACCGAACACTGTAGATGTCTACAGTACCGCGCTTCTACAATGCCTTTAAAAAAAAAAAAATCAGAAAATTGAATTATTTCTATAAATACCCATACCTGTCGGAAAAATATGGAAAATACATCAAAATGCTCAAAAAAAAATGCTAACTATTTACGGCAAAAAAACAAACATGTTTAGATATTTTGAGTTGGTGAATATTTGTACAAAAAAACAAATGCACTTCCTCTAATTATATGGAGTTAAATTCATTAAATGCTCACATAGTGTACTTCCTCTAATTATGGACTTAAATTGAACATTTCAATTTGGTAAATATTTGGATGTAATCCAGATGAACTTTCTCTTAATATGGAATTCAATTTGACAAATATACATCAAACATGTTTAAATATTTTGAATTGATAAATACTTGGACAAAAAAACAAAATGCACTTCCTCTAATTATATGAAGTCATCAAAATGCTAAGAAAAATAAATGCTAACTATTTATGTAAAAAACAAACATGATTACATATTTTGAATTGGTGAATATTTTGATAAAAAACAACTGTACTTCCTCTAATTATGTGGAATCTAATTTATTAAATGTTCAAATATTTTGAGTTGGTAAATATTTAGACAAAAAAACAAATGCACTTCCTCTAATTATGGACTTAAATTGAATATTTCAATTTGATAAATATTTGGATGTAATCTAGATGAACTTTCTCTAAATATGGAATTCAATTCAATAAATGTGCGTTTCCACTCATTATGGTCTTAAATTAGATATTACTGAAAAAAATATAAACATATTTAAATATTTCAATTTGCTAAAAAAAAATGGCGACACTCTAAAATATATCAACATGCTCACAAAATATATATGCTAACTACTTATGGCATAATGCAAACATATTTGAACATTCAATTTGGTTAATATTTAGATACAATCTAAATGAACTTTATCTAAATATAGAGTTAAAACTAATAAATGCTCATATCATGCATTCTCTAACTACAGAGTTAAATTAAAAATTTATGTCAAAATACAAGCATATTTGAACATTTTAATTCACTAAGTATTTGAACATACTCTATACGAAAAATTCCAACGGATTTCAACATTTTGAATCACAACGGGTGCGGCGTGCCGCCGCACCAAATTCCACTAGTTGTACTAAAGGACTTTGCAGTTCAGTCTCTTTCTCCTTTTAAGGGTTTCATCGTCTTCCTCCACGAGATGTTTATAGTGTTCCATCGAAATGGCCGGTTATGCAACTATAGCTAATTCCTGACTAGATGAACTAGGCATCTCTTGACTTGATGAGTTAGGCATACCTTTCACAGGAAATATATCCTTTAAAAAGTTGCATCGTTCGACTTCATAATTGTACCTACATGCATATCAGGTAGCTCCGATTTACTATAAAAAAATCTATATCTAATACTATGAAAAGCATAGCGCAACAAAAATAAAATACAATCCATGTTTTTTGGTTACAAACTTGTGCTTATTTAGAATTCGCACATTGACTTTCGCCAAGCAACTTCAAATCCGTTAGTAAGAGAGTTTTATCATTTTCTTCGGGAATACAGTTTTGGCTCCGGGTTCATATGCTCCTGATTAAGTGGAAAATTCAAAAAAAAAAAGTAAAACATTTCAAAAAAATCTGAAAAAGTGGCAACAAAATCGTGATGAAATGTCATTTGTGGTGCTCTGTGAAAAAAAAAAACAAAATCCTATCCCTATTTGAGTCAATTTTATCCCTATCTGAGTCAATTTGACTCACTGATATATTTTCTTCCACTGGAGTTTCCCACATCACTTTTCTAAACGTATCCCTACAATTTCTGTCGATTTCAACCTGTTTGGGACTCGTAACGCTGATGGGTATAATTCTACATGAATCAGGAACACTGAAATATGTAAGATAAGTTGGTTGATTGCACCGCATGAAAAACACCTGAATTTTCTTGGAGAATCAAGTACTTGCAATAGCTCTCACAAAAAGAAAAATAAATTTCTTGAGGTTGCGCTCAGATTTTTTTGGGATCACGTGCAAATTAATCCATAGGAAAAGTTCAGATGATTTTCAATCATAGAAATAAAAAACGTATAAGATTTATTTTTGTAAGAAATAGAATCCTGTAAATTGTCTACGAAATTCCTTTGCATCATAGAGCATATAAATAGTTCAATTACAAACAAAGCCACGTGACCACGTCCAGCCAAAAGCAGATCCACATAACTATATCCCAATAAAGACCATATGTAAAACTAAACTGAACTTAACGATGTCACAAAACACAGCTCACAACGCTGGCTTTATCGATCAACCATGATCACCTGCTTTCTGACGAGGTTCTGCATAGGTGCCACGCACATCCGATCAACACTTGGCATGGATATGGAGAAGCAATGCGGAAAAAATGCAGAATTATGATGTCCCTAAATCAAAGTCCAGATTAACGGAAAGTAGGCGGTTTTACACATCAGATTAGCCTCGCTCCACATCACACAGGTCCCAGCCATCATCTGGGCTGGGCATGGGCACCACGTTATTGGACCTTGAATCTGGCAGGAAGACTTTTATTAGTTTCGTTTGTTTAAGATTCACGACGATTCCCAGCACAAGGGTATGGCCCAGGTACAAATGAAAAGCACACAACCATGTGGCGGCACCACAACTAAAAGAAGATCATGAGCCTGAACGAACAAACTACTTGTATCATGTATGCCTTTCCCCATTTTATGTTTACCATAATAAATGGCCGAAAGGCACAGGAGAATAGTTTTTTGTTTTTGTCGCTTTGATCAATAAGGTAGCAAGGTATATTAGTTTTAAGCAGTAGGTGCAGTAAAGTAATGCATGATAGAACTTTGGCATATTTGGGCCTTGCTTATGCTCTTATGCATGTCATCATTGCCATTACGAAGTAGCCAAATGGCGACATTAATTTGTCAACTACTCATACCATGGATAAACAATGGGCTAGAGAAAAGTGAAATATAATAACCTCTTTTGTATAATTGTGGGTTCATGCCTCCTTGTTGCCTGCGCTCGAGTGACAGAAAACGTGCGAGGGGAGGATGTGCTGTTGTCACTAGGGAGAAAACAGCGGTGCTCTTGTCTACGGATGAGAACCATTGCTTACATTACGTACTTTACTTAATGCAATTGTCTGTTGCACACAAGCAATCACTTCGTTGCTGCAACTTAATACCAAGGGATTTGCTGGATAGCTTTCTTGAGGTGGACTATTAGATATGGATGCATGCTGGATAGCGGTCCATATGCCTTGACGTAATGCCTACAGTGTTAGAACCCATGAACTGCATCTCATCATAATAGTATTGTTATACCTTCATGATTTGTCAATTACCCAGCTGTAATTTGTTTACCCTTCATGCATGCTATTTTCTTTGGAGAGACACCACTAGTGAAACCATGGCCCCCGGTCCTATTTTCCTCATTGATACAACCTTCTTTTAATAGATTTCATAATTGTTTCTTTGCTGTTCCGTTTTCATACTTCCAAACATTCGATACGTTTAATTCTCAAGTTTCAGCAAGACCGGAAGATTGACAACCTTTCGGGAAGTTGGGGCAAGAGAGAGTTTGTGTGTTGTGTGCCGGTTCCACGCTTGTTGACTCGCCAGACAACAAGCAACCTTCTCCAAGACTATGAAGTCCTACTGGATTGATAACCCTGGTTCCTTAATCGGGGGAAATTTCCACTAGACTGCATCATACCTTCCTCTTGGGGTTCCCAACGGGGTGTGTGATCATCTACACCATCAGCGCCGATCTCCGCCGCCCGCACGAAGTGCCTGATCGCCGCCGTCCCGCCGGAGGAGAGCGCCGCCGCCCCGTCGAGTCGCGGGCCGAGGGAGGCCGCCGCCACCGCCACGCCACAGGGGGCTTTGCCCTGCGACGGCCCCGGCGACGGCGGCGGGAGGGGGAGACGGGCGAGGGGAGGCTGGAGGGGAGGGTGGGCGCCCCCGGTGCGGCACAGCGATCAATAATCGTGACTGTCTGCTCATATTCAACAATCTTCTTTTTTTGATATGATATTCAATAATCGTCTGCTCATATTCTAATTGGCTATCTTGTAGTTACTGTCTCAGATTCACATCCGAACTGATATATGTTGGATGCAGCGTCCAGATGGGCAGAAGCGAAAGCGAATTCCATCAGCTTGAGTACATATGAACTGTTTTGTAAATCCTAGTACTAACATTTCGTACCTATAATTCTGAAATTTTTACTGAACATGAGTCATAAATGTAGATAAAAATGTATGGAAACTTGTGCAAAAAAAATCTGATAGCCATGTCCTCTTGCCCAAAATGTTCCGACTAGCACATTCTGCCCGTCGTCGGCGAGCCCGTGTTACCGACTCCGTCGACATAGGTTTCAGCCGCGCGCGCTCCGCCGCCATTCCGCATCCCTCACCTTGCCGCCGCGCGGGCGCTGCCACCGCTCGTACTGGGGGCCGGGACCGGGCCTCCGCGGCGGCACGTCGTGGAAGATGTGGATCCCATCGCGCTCCGACCCCCTGCAGGCCTCCTCCCCCGTCGCCGAGCGGAGCGGCCCGCCAGCTCCGCTACTCGGGTGCGCAGCACAAGAGCCGGCCAGGCAGTGCCTCCCTCTTCCCGTTTACCACTTCACCGCGGCCGACGCCACCACCGCGTCCACGCCGGCCCTCTGCTTTGCCGCTTCAGTCCCCTCCTATGTCGGCATCCACAAGGTCCGTTAAACGAATCTCAACTCCCTTTTCCCCTCTCCTTCTGAGAGAATTTCAGAGCCTTATTTTGCCGTCAGTATCTGTTCATCCCATGAACAACTGATAATGTTGGGCGAGTGCTTCAACCGGAGAGCATCAGATGTGCAGATATGACTTTATAAGGGGTAATACGAGAGCATCCCATGTGCATACGGTAAGCACTGACTGAATGATAAATGACTTGTCTTACTGTCAGCAGATAGCTCACCATATGTTTGCTCAAATCCACCGTGATATTACCTGTCTAGAGCCTTACAAATACGATAGGAAAATGAAACTGAAGATGAAATACACTACACTCTAAACATCACTAGGCATCTAGCAGGTTTAGCGTCCGGGCTTTTGACAGGATAATGGCAGCAGCACCCTCTTGGTTTACTACACCATATTACTTTCAGATGAAACAAATGGCTTGATTCTACGGGTTGTTCCCAGTTAACATGTTCACCACTTTCGTCACCGAGGGACTGCCTTTTGGGCTAACACTGGATGCACCACAGTGCCGCAGTCGCCAGCTTTCTCACCGTTTCTTCGTCATCGAGTGCCTTCGAGATCCGCTGACGACTCATTTGCCGCGGCGAAGGTACCAACCCCCTTTGTTCGATTTCCATTCGTTTTGCATTGCTGGATCATTGTATGAATTGTATCCCCAATCTGGTTTTATACATCCATTCACCTTGTAAATTTGTTATTGCTGGGACTAAAAATGGCATGATTAATGGACCTGCAGGATGATCCTGTGAGGTTCTCAGCACAATCAAAGTGGCAGCCAGAACGGCTAGTGCTGTTTCTTTGAGGAGTTCAGTTCAGTGAGGAGGAATGCACTGCAGAAAATACTACTGAAGCGGAGATAAATCACTGGAACAGCAGAAATAAGGTAACCAACAGATTGTTGTATTTTTAACTATTACAGTCCAAATACAGTTCGACTGATATGTTGCAAATAGCTAGTAGTACTATTACACGGTGACGGCTGATTATTCATACATCAATCAGGCGATAATAGAGCGGACTGATCGAAATGTACTGCATGCCAGTGGTATGCATCGTTGTGTGAGTCATGTGCTAAGTGCATGCTTGATGTCCAATGTTTACTAAGTTGTGGCAGCATGTTCTCCATGCTTTACGTCATAGGTTGATTTCCAGATGAGACAAACGGCTTAGGGGGGATCTGCAGGTTCTGCAACCTCCCCGTTAACATGTTTACCACCTTTGTCATTGACGGCCGATTCTTGGGGTTCCACTGGATACACCACAGTGCCACAATGGTCAGCTGTCTTATCTTATCTTTATCTTCTTGTGTTGTTTCCAAAGTAAGCCCCAATTCCTGCCCAGCGATTAATTTCTCGTAGATCCACTCCGGGAGGTAAACCTCGTCCTGGTTCTCAACACTTGGGTCTGAGTTCCTCCGTCCGCTCACCATCTCCAACACCAGCATGCCGAAACTGTAGACATCTGACTTGTAGGATACACCGCCAAAGTTCCGGGAGTATAGCTCTGGTGCGATGTATCCCATAGTGCCTCTTGCTGCAGTTAAGGTAACGATGCTTTGGTCTCTTGCACACAACTTTGCTAGGCCAAAGTCTGATATCTTTGGATTGAAGTTGTAGTCCAGCAAGATGTTGTGAGCCTTGATGTCAAAGTGGAGAATTCGCTGGTTGCACCCTTGATGTAGGTACTCCATTCCTCGGGCTATGCCTAAAGCAATATCTTCCATTTTGTTGGGTGCTAGGAGTTGTCGAGATATATTAGAAACGTGTGAGAATATGTATTTTTCCAGTGACTCGTTAGGCATGAATTCGTAAATAAGAGCCCGCCTCATTCCTTCAGAGCAAAATCCCAAGAGGCGGACAATATTTGTATGGTGAATTAATCCGATGGTTGCAACTTCATTGATGAATTCTTCTCCCTCTCCAATAGAGTTCTCAAGCATCTTGACTGCTACAGGCACTCCATTTGGTAGTTCACCTTTGTATACACTTCCAAATCCACCCTGTCCGAGTTTATCCTTGAACCTTCTTGCTATCTTCTTAACTTCAGGGAAAGTGTACCTTGTGGGTTTCGCTGTCCCATATGCCTTGAGAAACATTTCGACTTTCATATTTATCTCTTCATTGTACGTTGCCAAAATGAATTTTCATGGTATGCTCTGGTGGTAGCCGACCGCAAATACATGAGGAAACTTCCCGAACGTTGGACCAGCAGTCACATCACCTGAAAAGGCATAACTTCTTCATCCGAAGTCCGATTTTAGCGCACTTTTATTTTTAGAAAGATGATGACGTATTCTACACCATGAAAAACGAATTTAAGGAGATCTCTTCCATTTAATTTTATACAAAAAAACAAGGCTAGTCTTTACCATGAGTCATTCGACGACCGTGTGTTATAGCGTTCGTTTAGTGCTCTAACGGTAGGCGTTGCATGACATATATTTTTGCTATTGCATCCACTACTTGTATGGACTCTAGGGCACCTAGACTTGTCAATTGGGATTGAGAGAGCAGCCACTCTCGAGAAAATTCTCAGTATTCTTCACTCTTACACATGTTTTAGCGATTTTTCGTGCTCGTTGGTCACCGTTCAGGACCTGAGGTATCCAGAAAATTACCGAAATGACAATTTTTTTTGTCATTACGGTTCATGGTTGCCAAAATGAATTTTCTTGATATGCTCTGGTGGTAGCCGACCGCAAATACATAAGGAAACTTCCCGAACATGGGACCAGCAGTCACATCACCTGAAAAGGCATAACTTCTTCATCCGAAGTCCGATTTTAGCGCACTATTTTTTGTTGGAAAGATGACGACGTATTCTACACAATGAAAAACGAATTTAAGGAGATCTCTTCCATTTAATTTTATACAAAAAAATAAGGCTAGTCTTTACCATGAGTCATTCGACGACCGTGTGTTATAGCGTTCGTTTAGTGCTCCAACGGTAGGCGTTTCATGACATATATTTTTGCTATTGCATCCACTATTTGTATGGACTCTAGGGCACCTAGACTTGTCAATTGGGATTGGGAGAGCAGCCACTCTCGAGAAAATTCTCAATATTCTTCACTCTTACACATGTTTTAGCGATTTTTCATGCTCGCTAGTCACCGTTCGGGACCTGAGGTATCCAGAAAATTACCGAAATGGCAATTTTTTTTGTCATTACGGTTCATGGTTGCCAAAATGAATTTTCTTGGTATGCTCTGGTGGTAGCCGACCGCAAATACATGAGGAAACTTCCCGAACGTTGGACCAGCAGTCACATCACCTGAAAAGGCATAACTTCTTCATCCGAAGTCTGATTTTAGCGCACTTTTTTTGTTGGAAAGGTAACGACGTATTCTACACCATGAAAAAAGAATTTTAAAGAGATCTCTTCCATTTAATTTTATAAAAAACAAGCCTAGTCTTTACCATGAGTCATTCGACGACGTGTGTTATAGCGTTCGTTTAGTGCTCCAACGGTAGGCGTTGCATGACATATATTTTTGCTATTGCATCAACTACTTGTATTGACTCTAGGGCACCTAGACTTGTCAATTGGGATTGAGAGAGTCGCCACTCTTGAGAAAATTCTCAGTATTCTTCACTCTTTCACATGTTTTAGCGATTTTTCATGCTCGTTGGTCACCGTTCGGGACCTGAGGTATCCAAAAAATTACTGAAATGGCAATTTTTTTTGTCATTACGGTTCATGGTTGCCAAAATGAATTTTCTTGGTATGCTCTGGTGGTAGCCGACCGCAAATACATGAGGAAACTTCCCGAACATTGGACCAGCAGTCACATCACCTGAAAAGGCATAACTTCTTCATCCGAAGTCCGATTTTAGCGCACTTTTATTTTTAGAAAGATGATGACGTATTCTACACCATGAAAAACGAATTTAAGGAGATCTCTTCAATTTATATTCTTCACTCTTACACATGTTTTAGCGATTTTTCATGCTCGCTAGTCACCGTTCGGGACCTGAGGTATCCAGAAAATTACCGAAATGGCAATTTTTTTTGTCATTACGGTTCATGGTTGCCAAAATGAATTTTCTTGGTATGCTCTGGTGGTAGCTGACCGCAAATACATGAGGAAACTTCCCGAACATTGGACCAGCAGTCACATCAACTGAAAAGGCATCACTTCTTCATCCGAAGTCCGATTTTAGCGCTCTTTTTTTGTTGGAAAGGTAACGACGTATTCTACACCATGAAAAAGGAATTTTGAAGAGATCTCTTCCATTTAATTTTATACAAAAAAACAAGGCTAGTCTTTACCATGAGTCATTCGACGACCGTGTGTTATAGCGTTCGTTTAGTGCTCCAACGGTAGGCGTTTCATGACATATATTATTGCTATTGCATCCACTACTTGTATGGACTCGAGGGCACCTAGACTTGTCAATTGGGATTGAGAGAGTAGCCACTCTCGAGAAAATTCTCAGTATTCTTCACTCTTACACTTGTTTTAGCGATTTTTCATGCTTGTTGGTCACCGTTCGACACCTGAGGTATCCAGAAAATTACCGAAATGGCAATTTCTTTTGTCATTACGGTTCATGGTTGCCAAAATGAATTTTCTTGGTATGCTCTGGTGGTAGCCGACCGCAAATACATGAGGAAACTTCCCGAACATTGGACCAGCAGTCACATCACCTGAAAAGGCATAACTTCTTCATCTGAAGTCCGATTTTAGCGCTCTTTTTTTTGTTGGAAAGATGACGACGTATTCTACACCCTGAAAAACGAATTTAAGGAGATCTCTTCCATTTAATTTTATAAAAAAAACAAGGCTAGTCTTTACCATGAGTCATTCGATGACCGTGTGTTATAGCGTTCGTTTAGTGCTCCAACGGTAGACGTTTCATGACATATATTTTTGCTATTGCATCCACTACTTGTATGGACTCTAGGGCACCTAGACTTGTCAATTGGGATTGAGAGAGCAGCCACTCTCGAGAAAATTCTCAATATTCTTCACTCTTACACATGTTTTAGCGATTTTTCATGCACGCTAGTCACCGTTCGGGACCTGAGGTATCCAGAAAATTACCGAAATGGCAATTTTTTTTGTCATTACGGTTCATGGTTGCCAAAATGAATTTTCTTGGTATGCTCTGGTGGTAGCTGACCGCAAATACATGAGGAAATTTCCCGAACATTGGACCAGCAGTCACATTAACTGAAAAGGCATAACTTCTTCATCCGAAGTCCGATTTTAGCGCTCTTTTTTTTGTTGGAAAGGTAACGACGTATTCTACACCCTAAAAAAGGAATTTTGAAGAGATCTCTTCCATTTAATTTTATACAAAAAAACAAGGCTAGTCTTTACCATGAGTCATTCGACGACCGTGTGTTATAGCGTTCGTTTAGTGCTCCAACGGTAGGCGTTTCATGACATATATTATTGCTATTGCATCCACTACTTGTATGGACTCGAGGGCACGTAGACTTGTCAATTGGGATTGAGAGAGTAGCCACTCTCGAGAAAATTCTCAGTATTCTTCACTCTTACACTTGTTTTAGCGATTTTTCATGCTTGTTGGTCACCGTTCGACACCTGAGGTATCCAGAAAATTACCGAAATGGCAATTTTTTTTGTCATTACGGTTCATGGTTGCCAAAATGAATTTTCTTGGTATGCTCTGGTGGTAGCCGACCGCAAATACATAAGGAAACTTCCCGAACATGGGACCAGCAGTCACATCACCTGAAAAGGCATCACTTCTTCATCCAAAGTCCGATTTTAGCGCACTTTTTTTTGTTGGAAAGATGACGACGTATTCTACACCATGAAAAACGAATTGAAGGAGATCTCTTCCTTGAACTCTAGGGCACCTAGACTTGTCAATTGGGATTGAGAGAGCAGCCACCCTCGAGAAAATTCTCAATATTCTTCACTCTTACACATGGTTTAGCGATTTTTCATGCCTGCTAGTCACCGTTCGGGACCTGAGGTATCCAAAAAATTACTGAAATGGCAATTTTTTTTGTCATTACGGTTCATGGTTGCCAAAATGAATTTTCTTGGTATGCTCTGGTTGTAGCCGACCGCAAATACATAAGGAATCTTCCCGAACATGGGACCAGCAGTCACATCACCTGAAAAGGCATAACTTCTTCATCCGAAGTCTGATTTTAGCGCTCTTTTTTTTGTTGGAATGATGACGACGTATTCTACACCCTGAAAAATGAATTTAAGGAGATCTCTTCCATTAATTTTATACAAAAAAACACAAGGCTAGTCTTTACCATGAGTCATTCAACGACCGTGTGTTATAGCGTTCGTTTAGTGCTCCAACGGTAGGCGTTTCATGACATATATTTTTGCTATTGCATCCACTACTTGTATGGACTCTAGGGCACCTAGACTTGTCAATTGGGATTGAGAGAGTAGCCACTCTCGAGAAAATTCTCAATATTCTTCAGTCTTACACATGTTTTAGCGATTTTTCATGCTCGCTAGTCACCTTTCGGGACCTGAGGTATCCAGAAAATTACCGAAATGACAATTTTTTTGTCATTACGGTTCATGGTTGCCAAAATGAATTTTCTTGGTATGCTCTGGTGGTAGCCGACCACAAATACATGAGGAAACTTCCCGAACGTTGGACCACCAGTCACATCACCTGAAAAAGCATAACTTCTTCATCCGAAGTCCGATTTTAGCGCTTTTTTTTTGTTGGAAAGGTAACGACGTATTCTACACCATGAAAAACGAATTTTAAAGAGATCTCTTCCATTTAATTTGATACAAAAAAACAAGGCTAGTCTTTACCATGAGTCATTCGACGACCGTGTGTTATACCGTTCGTTTAGTGCTCCAACGGTAGGCGTTTCATGACATATATTTTTGCTATTGCATCCACTACTTGTATGGACTCTAGGGCACCTAGACTTGTCAATTGGGATTGAGAGCGCAGCCACTCTCGGGAAAATTCTCAATATTCTCACTCTTACACATGTTTTAGCGATTTTTCATGCTCGCTAGTCACCGTTCGGGACCTGAGGTATCCAGAAAATTACCGAAATGGCTATTTTTTTGTCATTACGGTTCATGGTTGCCAAAATGAATTTTCTTGGTATGCTCTGGTGGTAGCCGACCGCAAATACATGAGGAAACTTCCCGAACATTGGACCAGCAGTCACATCACCTGAAAAGACATAACTTCTTCATCCGAAGTCCGATTTTAGCGCTCTTTTTTTTGTTGGAAAGGTAACGACGTATTCTACACCATGAAAAAAGAATTTTAAGAGATCTCTTCCATTTAATTTTATACAAAAAACAAGGCTAGTCTTTACCATGAGTCATTCGACGACCGTGTGTTATAGCGTTCGTTTAGTGCTCCAACGGTAGGCGTTTCATGACATATATTTTTGCTATTGCATCCACTACTTGTATGGACTCTAGGGCACCTAGACTTGTCAATTGGGATTGAGAGAGCAGCCACTCTCGAGAAAATTCTCAATATTCTTCACTCTTACACATGTTTTAGCGATTTTTCATACTCGCTAGTCACCGTTCGGGACCTGAGGTATCCAGAAAATTACCGAAATGGCAATTTTTTTTGTCATTACGGTTCATGGTTGCCAAAATGAATTTTCTTGGTATGCTCTGGTGGTGGCCGACCGCAAATACATGAGGAACTTCCCGAACATTGGACCAGCAGTCACATCACCTGAAAAGGCATAACTTCTTCATCCGAAGTCCGATTTTAGCGCTCTTTTTTTTGTTGGAAAGATGACGACGTATTCTACACCTGAAAAACGAATTTAAGGAGATCTCTTCCATTTAATTTTATACAAAAAAATAAGGCTAGTCTTTACCATGAGTCATTCGATGACCGTGTGTTATAGCGTTCGTTTAGTGCTCCAACGGTAGGTGTTTCATGACATATATTTTTGCTATTGCATCCACTACTTGTATGGACTCTAGGGCACATAGACTTGTCAATTGGGATTGAGAGAGCAGCCACTCTCGAGAAAATTCTCAATATTCTTCACTCTTACACATGTTTTTTTCATGCTCGCTAGTCACCGTTCGGGACCTGAGGTATCCAGAAAATTACCGAAATGGCAATTTTTTTTGTCATTACGGTTCATGGTTGCCAAAATGAATTTTCTTGGTATGCTCTGGTGGTAGCCGACCGCAAATACATGAGGAAACTTCCCGAACATTGGACCAGCAGTCACATCACCTGAAAAGGCATAACTTCTTCATCCGAAGTCCGATTTTAGCGCTCTTTTTTTGTTGGAAAGGTGACGACGTATTCTACACCATGAAAAACGAATTTAAGGAGATCTCTTCCATTTAATTTTATACAAAAAAAACAAGGCTAGTCTTTACCATGAGTCATTCGACGACCGTGTGTTATAGCGTTCGTTTAGTGCTCCAACGGTAGGCGTTTCATGACATATATTTTTGCTATTGCATCCACTACTTGTATGGACTCTAGGGCACCTAGACTTGTCAATTGGGATTGAGAGAGCAGCCACTCTCGAGAAAATTCTCAATATTCTTCACTCTTACACATGTTTTAGCGATTTTTCATGCTCGCTAGTCACCGTTCGGGACCTGAGGTATCCAGAAAATTACCGAAATGGCAATTTTTTTTGTCATTACGGTTCATGGTTGCCAAAATGAATTTTCTTGGTATGCTCTGGTGGTAGCCGACCGCAAATACATGAGGAAACTTCCCGAACATGGACCAGCAGTCACATCACCTGAAAAGGCATAACTTCTTCATCCGAAGTCCGATTTTAGCGCACTTTTTTTTGTTGGAAAGGTAACGACGTATTCTACACCATGAAAAACGAATTTTAAGAGATCTCTTCCATTTAATTTTATACAAAAAAACAAGGCTAGTCTTTACCATGAGTCATTCGACGACCGTGTGTTATAGCGTTCGTTTAGTGCTCCAACGGTAGGCGTTTCATGACATATATTTTTGCTATTGCATCCACTACTTGTATGGACTCTAGGGCACCTAGACTTGTCAATTGGGATTGAGAGAGCAGCCACTCTCGAGAAAATTCTCAATATTCTTCACTCTTACACATGTTTTAGCGATTTTTCATGCTCGCTAGTCACCGTTCGGGACCTGAGGTATCCAGAAAATTACCGAAATGGCAATTTTTTTGTCATTACGGTTCATGGTTGCCAAAATGAATTTTCTTGGTATGCTCTGGTGGTAGCCGACCGCAAATACATGAGGAAACTTCCCGAACATTGGACCAGCAGTCACATCACCTGAAAAGGCATAACTTCTTCATCCGAAGTCCGATTTTAGCGCACTTTTTTTTGTTGGAAAGATGACGACGTATTCTACACCATGAAAAACGAATTTAAGGAGATCTCTTCCATTTAATTTTATACAAAAAAACAAGGCTAGTCTTTACCATGAGTCATTCGACGACCGTGTGTTATAGCGTTCGTTTAGTGCTCCAACGGTAGGCGTTTCATGACATATATTTTTGCTATTGCATCCACTACTTGTATGGACTCTAGGGCACCTAGACTTGTCAATTGGGATTGAGAGAGCAGCCACTCTCGAGAAAATTCTCAATATTCTTCACTCTTACACATGTTTTAGCGATTTTTCATGCTCGCTAGTCACCGTTCGGGACCTGAGGTATCCAGAAAATTACCGAAATGGCAATTTTTTTGTCATTACGGTTCATGGTTGCCAAAATGAATTTTCTTGGTATGCTCTGGTGGTAGCCGACCGCAAATACATGAGGAAACTTCCCGAACATTGGACCAGCAGTCACATCACCTGAAAAGGCATAACTTCTTCATCCGAAGTCCGATTTTAGCGCACTTTTTTTTGTTGGAAAGATAACGACGTATTCTACACCATGAAAAACGAATTTAAGAGATCTCTTCCATTTAATTTTATACAAAAAAACAAGGCTAGTCTTTACCATGAGTCATTCGACGACCGTGTGTTATAGCGTTCGTTTAGTGCTCCAACGGTAGGCGTTTCATGACATATATTTTTGCTATTGCATCCACTACTTGTATGGACTCTAGGGCACCTAGACTTGTCAATTGGGATTGAGAGAGCAGCCACTCTCGAGAAAATTCTCAATATTCTTCACTCTTACACATGTTTTAGCGATTTTTCATGCTCGCTAGTCACCGTTCGGGACCTGAGGTATCCAGAAAATTACCGAAATGGCAATTTTTTTTGTCATTACGGTTCATGGTTGCCAAAATGAATTTTCTTGGTATGCTCTGGTGGTAGCCGACCGCAAATACATGAGGAAACTTCCCGAACATTGGACCAGCAGTCACATCACCTGAAAAGGCATAACTTCTTCATCCGAAGTCCGATTTTAGCGCACTTTTTTTTGTTGGAAAGGTAACGACGTATTCTACACCATGAAAAACGAATTTAAGAGATCTCTTCCATTTAATTTTATACAAAAAAACAAGGCTAGTCTTTACCATGAGTCATTCGACGACCGTGTGTTATAGCGTTCGTTTAGTGCTCCAACGGTAGGCGTTTCATGACATATATTTTTGCTATTGCATCCACTACTTGTATGGACTCTAGGGCACCTAGACTTGTCAATTGGGATTGAGAGAGCAGCCACTCTCGAGAAAATTCTCAATATTCTTCACTCTTACACATGTTTTAGCGATTTTTCATGCTCGCTAGTCACCGTTCGGGACCTGAGGTATCCAGAAAATTACCGAAATGGCAATTTTTTTGTCATTACGGTTCATGGTTGCCAAAATGAATTTTCTTGGTATGCTCTGGTGGTAGCCGACCGCAAATACATGAGGAAACTTCCCGAACATTGGACCAGCAGTCACATCACCTGAAAAGGCATAACTTCTTCATCCGAAGTCCGATTTTAGCGCACTTTTTTTTGTTGGAAAGATGACGACGTATTCTACACCATGAAAAACGAATTTAAGAGATCTCTTCCATTAATTTTATACAAAAAAACAAGGCTAGTCTTTACCATGAGTCATTCGACGACCGTGTGTTATAGCGTTCGTTTAGTGCTCCAACGGTAGGCGTTTCATGACATATATTTTTGCTATTGCATCCACTACTTGTATGGACTCTAGGGCACCTAGACTTGTCAATTGGGATTGAGAGAGCAGCCACCCTCGAGAAAATTCTCAATATTCTTCACTCTTACACATGTTTTAGCGATTTTTCATGCTCGCTAGTCACCGTTCGGGACCTGAGGTATCCAGAAAATTACCGAAATGGCAATTTTTTTTGTCATTACGGTTCATGGTTGCCAAAATGAATTTTCTTGGTATGCTCTGGTGTAGCCACCGCAAATACATGAGGAAACTTCCCGAACATTGGACCAGCAGTCACATCACCTGAAAAGGCATAACTTCTTCATCCGAAGTCCGATTTTAGCGCACTTTTTTTGTTGGAAAGATGACGACGTATTCTACACCATGAAAAACGAATTTAAGGAGATCTCTTCCATATAATTTTACAAAAAAACAAGGCTAGTCTTACCATGAGTCATTCGACGACCGTGTGTTATAGCGTTTCGTTTAGTGCTCCAACGGTAGGCGTTTCATGACATATATTTTTTGCTATTGCATCCACTACTTGTATGGACTCTAGGCACCTAGACTTGTCAATTGGGATTAGAGAGCAGCCACTCTCGAGAAAATTCTCAATATTTCAGTCTTACACATGTTTTGCGATTTTCATGCTCGCAGTCACCGTTCGGGACCTGAGGTATCCAGAAAATTACCGAAATGACAATTTTTTTGTCATTACGTTCATGGTTGCCAAAATGAATTTTCTTGGTATGCTCTGGTGGTAGCCGACCGCAAATACATGAGGAAACTTCCCGAACGTTGGACCAGCAGTCACATCACCTGAAAAGGCATAACTCTTCATCCGAAGTCCGATTTTAGCGCACTTTTTTGTTGGAAAGATGACGACGTATTCTACACCCATGAAAAACGAATTTAAGGAGATCTCTTCCATATAATTT